>JAQIFY010005048.1:0-11331 GCA_028533085.1 Varecia variegata | reverse complement strand
AGAGATCTTGGATTTGGGCTGATGGTGTCGTTATTTTCTTATTTTTAATTGTTTATTTAGAGAAACCGAATAGGAGCTGATAATTCAGAGAACTGTCTAAAGATGACCCATATCTCTGGACTTTATTGTTTCATCTCCCCAAAATGGAAAAGCATGTATTCATGCATCACTGTGGCACACATAGACTTAGAAGAATAATATCTGAGTGTACGGCAAAAACATGATTAAAAAGTGAAAATGATTCAAACTGTGCCTACAAAGATTCTTTATTCTGGTACTCAGATCTAAAGCATCTGACACATGAAATCAGAATAGCACAGATGTTAATAGCGCACACTCTGTGATCAGACAACTTAGTTTCAGAATTATTTTTTTAAGAGATGAGGTCTCACTATGTTGCCCAGGCTGTCCTTGAACTCCTGGGTTAAAGCAATCCTTCTGCCTCAGCCTGGGATTATAGATGTATACCACTACACCCCGCCAGACCACTTAGTTTCAGATAATAAGTCTTCCACCTACTATCTAAGCAAATGTGAGCAAAATCTGAATTCTCTGTGCCTCAATTTACAATTAAGTTACAGATATACCTCAAAGATATTGCAGGTTCAGTTCTAGATATGCCAATAAAGCAAATATTGCAGTAAAGTGAATCACACTAATTTTTTGGTTTCCCAGTGCATAGTAAAATTATGTTTACACTATGCCGTAGTCTATTAAGTGTGTAATAACATTATGTCTAAAAAAGAGTGTGCATACCTTAATTAAAAATATTTTATTGCTAAAAAATATTAATGATTATCTGAGTATTTAGCTAGTCATAATTTTTTTTGCTGGTGGAGGGTCTTGCCTTAATGTTGATGGCTGATGACTGATCAGGGTGGTGGTTGCTGAAAGTTGGGGTGGCTGTGGCAATTTCTTAAAATAAGACAGCAATGAAGTTTGGCACATCAATTGACTCTTTTGCAAAATTTTTCTCTGAAGCATGCAATGCTGTTGATAGCATTTTACCCACAGTAGAAATTCTTTCAAAATTGGAATGAATTCTCTCAAACCCTGCCACTGCTTTATCAACTACATCTATGTAATATTCTACATTCTTTGTTGGCATTTCAACAATGTCCACAGCGTCTTCACTAGAAGTAGATTCCATCCCAATAAACCATTTTCTTTCCTTGTCCATAAGAAACACTTCATCATCCAGACAGTTTTGTCCTGAGATTGCAATAATTTAGGCCTGTCTTCAGGCTCCACTGCTAATTCTAGTTCTCTTGCTGTTGCCACCACATCAACAGTTACTTTCTCCACTGAACCAATGAGTTCTTGAAGCCCTCAAAGTAATCTATAAAGGTTGGAATCAACTTCTTCCAAACTCCCATTAATGTTGATATTTTGACCTCCTCCCATGAATCATGAATGTTCTTAATGGCATCTAGAATGGTGAATCCTTTTCTGAAGATTTTCAATTTACTTTGCCAAGATCCATCAAAGGGAATCACTATCTATGGCAACTATCAATCTACAAAATGTATTTCTTACATAACAAGACTTGAAAGTCAAAATGACTCCTTGATCCATACGTTGAAGAATGGATGCTGTGTTAGCAGGCATAAAAATAATATTAATCTCCTTATACATCTCTGTCAGAGCTCTTGAGTGACTAGGTGCATTGTCAATGAGTAGTAATATTTTGAAAGAAATCTTTTTTTCTGAGTGATCTCAACAGTTGGCTTAATATTCAATATTCAATAAACCATTCTGTAAACAGATAGGCAGATGCACTGTCACAGACTTTGTTGTTCCGTTTATAGAGAACAGGCAGAGAACATTTAGCACAATTCTTAAGGGCCATAGAAATTTTGAAATAATAAATGACTATCGACTCTAGCTTAAAGTTACCAGCTGCATTAGCCCTTAAGGGTCAGCCTATCCTTTGAAGATTTGAAGCTAGGCATTGATTTCTCCCCTCTGGCTGTGAGAGATGGCGTCTTCTTCCAATATAAGACTGTTTCGTTAACATTGAAAATCTGTTGTTTAGTGTAGCCAGCCTCATCCATTATCTTAGCTAGATCTGGATAATTTGCTGCCGCTTCTACATCCACACTTGCTGTTTCACTGTGCGCTATTATGTTAGGGAGACGGCTTCTTTTATTCAGCCTCACAAATCAACCTCTGCTAGCTTTAAACTTTTCTTCCTCAGCTTTCTTACCTCTCTCAGCCTTCATAGAATTGGAGAGAGTTAGGGCCTTGCTCTGGATTATTAGGCTTTGGCTTAAGAAAATGTTGTGGCTGATTTGATCTGCTATTTGGACCACTAAAACTTTCTCCATATCAGCAATCAGGCTATCTTGCTTTCTTATCATTTGTATGTTCATAGGAGTAGCACTTTTAATGTCCTTCAATAACTTTTCCTTTACATTCACAACTTGGTTGACTGTTTTGTGCCAGAGACCTAGTTTTCAGCCTATCTCAGCTTTCAACATGCCTTCCTCATCAAGCTTAATCATTTCTAGTTTGTTACTTAAAGTGAGAGATGTGTGACTCTTCCTGTCATCCGAACACATACAGGCCAGCCATCGTAGGGTTATTGGTTGGCCTGATTTTAATATTGTTATGTCTCAGGGAATAGGGATGCCCAAACAGAGGGTAAGAGATGGGGGAATGGCTGGTCGGTGGAGCGGCCAGAACTCACTCATTTATCAATTAAGTTCACCATCTTATATGGGAGTGGTTTGTGGTGCCCAAAACAATTACCACATTAACATCAAAGATCACTAATTAGAGATCACGTAACAGACATTTAATAATGAAAAAGTTTGAAATGTTACAAGAATTACCAAAATGTGACACAGAGACACAAAGTAATCACATGCTGTTAAAAAAAAAATTAAAAAATGGCACTGATAGACTTGCTTGATGCAGTGTTGCCACAAGCCTTCAATTTGTAAAACATGCAGTATCTTCAAAGCACAATAAAGCAAAGCACAATAAAGTGAGATATGCCTGTACTCTCTACCAACAGTAGTACTTAATTCATAGAGATATTGAGGAAATTAAAATCATTCATGTGAAAGTTGTTTAAAATTGTACCTGGAATGTAATGTACAATAACAGGTAGTCCGATTAAACCCATCAAAACTAATATGAATAACATATTAACCCTTTATTGGGAAAAGCCAATGGCTCTCCCAAACAAATTTTTCAGAGAATACAGTATATTTGAAATAAAATCAGATGTTTCTGAGCCTGATCTTTAGGGCTGATAAAATTTGAGAGCAATTGGAAATTAATAACTTATTGAACTTCGTTTCTGTGTTTCTGACATTAGTCTCAGTGCACATTTTGTATGCTTATAGTTCCTTCCTATTTTTCTCTTCAGAATAGAAATTATCCCATTTTAAAGGCTATGTGGAGTTAAATCACATTATTTTTCAGACCAGAATCTCTGGTTATATGAACATCATATGAAATATTCGAGAATGTGCTGCATATTCTCCATTTGTCCCTGGAGATCCTCTCAGCCCCAACCTGCGCTTTAGGAGACAGAACTCAAATAAACACATTAACTGGGCAAACTTGGCCTCTGGCTCCCAGTTAATTCAGCCAATGGAAGGCACTGGCAGTGGTCAGAGGTCCAGTGTTTAATCCATTGGTTCATTCCCTACCATGCCTTGGTTTGGCAAAGGCGGCATGTTCTATGTCTTTGTCCGTGGCCCTTGTCAGGCAGGTCACACAGTTTCAATAATCACCCTCCACTTGATCCTTAGGCCTAGGAGTGGTAAAGCTTCCCAACTCTTTTTTTTTCCCCCTTAACCCTTCCTGAAGCATTATAAACAGTCCTTTTATGAAAGGTCCTTATTCCACCTCTCAAGTGTGCCGTTTGTTTCCCTCTGGGAGCCTGATTGTCATAGAGAACAATGACATAGAGAGCAATGATCCAGTGAGACACAAAACAAAAGAGAACATCACAATTTTGCAGATTACTGGGACTTGTAGACTGTGTTACCGAGATATGACCTTTGGCCATAAGGCCAAGTGGCCAAAAGCTGAATGACGATTAAAGTATAAAATTTCTCAACACCAATACTGTAGTTACAGGATTTGGCAGAAATGGCTATCTGCACAGTAAATAATTTATGCTTTCCTACTAGAGTGAAATTGTCATGAAAGGCTTGCTGCCCAGGCAAAAATTACCTTTTTCTAGCTCAACCTTTATATCCAAATATGGGCATGCCGTTGGAAGATGTGGATGTGACACACATTCTGCGATATGGCTTTCAAGAAGCAGGTGCGGATTTGTCATTGCCTTTTTTCTTTTCCAGTGGATAAAAGTAGGCCGGGCACAGTGGCTCACGCCTGTAATCCTAGCACTCTGGGAGGCCGAGGTGGGTGGATCGCTTGAAGTTAGGAGTTTGAGACCAGCCTGAGCAAGAGTGAGATCCCGTCTCTACTAAAAATAGAAAGAAATTATCTGGCCAACTAAAATATATATATACATACAAAAAATTAGCCGGGCATGGTGGCACATGCCTGTAGTCCCAGCTACTCGGGAGGCTGAGGCAGGAAGATCGCTTAAGCCCAGGAGTTTGAGGTTGCTATGAGCTAGGCTGATGCCACTGCACTCACTCTAGCCCGGGCAACAAAGCGAGACTGTCTCCAAAAAAAAAAAAAAAAAAAAGTAGAAGACTTCAATGTCTCACAAGAGGGAAGAATCCCAGGTCCCATTTGGAGGAAAGCTATTTATTCACTAACCAGGATTACAGGTGCTAAAATGTTATGTGAGTGAGATATAAACTTTTATTGTGTTAAACAACTGACATTTTGAGGTTTACTTATCATGGCACCTAGCATAATATACAGTATGGAAATTTAGTTTAGGGATGAAATCCCTTCCTAGCTTTCTTGTTTAAGGCTACACAGTCATCTACCATTCTTCACATCCTAGTTTGCCCAATGTGAGCTATCTTCACATTTTCATTATCCAGGTCATCCCTATGCTTCGTGTCCTATCCCAAATACGTGTGCATTCTTTGGGCTCATATCTTTTTCTTCTCAACTGTAATCCAGTGCTATCAACTGCAACATCTGCTGCATTTTGGAAACCAGAGCAAAAAATGTTCTATTGTTGGCCATTTTGAGTTCAGTTCTTTCCCATTTCTCATTTCCTCCTTTACCAAGTTGGGCTTTGGGTTAAACTTCATAAACTTCCACTTTCTGGATGAAGATGCCTCTATTCTACCCTTAAACCCAAACATGTTTTCTACTATTGTGAAAAAGTAGCCAATTTCATTTCTTTCTCCAACCTGCTCCTAACCACAAGAGGTGTTATTTGTGTCAGCCTCCCTTGGGGACTGCTTCACCTGTCAAAGTATCTCAGACATGCACGAGGAAGAAACATACGCCTCTTTGCAGTGGGATAATCCAACACCAAACCCTAACCAGAAATGTCTGTCTTCCACCAAATGTTCAGGTAAACAGTTCTAATTATTTTGTATAAGACTTTAGAGTTTATGTTTTGTTTTCTTTTCTATCATGAGCCTAAGATATTTCTTCTAATCTGAGAAAACCTACCTAAGAGTATTATAATGTGCAGGAAATGCTAAATGAAATCAGTGGAGGAGGAGTAAGTAAAGGAGAAAAAGGAAAAACAATGGACTTGACAAATGTGTGGTATGTTCTCTTTCTCTCTCTCTGGAAAAAACAAAGAATTCCTAGATTTGAAAAATAAGTGAAAAAGTCATATAATTTTAATTATTTTAGCTACTGCATAAAACATTCTGCAAAATTATCTGACAAATACTAAGAAATAAAAAGAAAACAAAGGTTGAAAAATAGACAAGATCTCATTGGCCTGGTCTGCTATAGTGATCAGTTCTGTCTTTATTACTTAATGTCTGTATTAGTTTCTTTTTGCTAGTGTAGCAAATCACCACAGACTTAGAGAATTAATACAACACAAATTTATTAACTTATAGTGCTAAAAGGCAAATGTTAAAATGGTTTGCACTGACCCAAAACCAAGGTGTTGGCAGTGCCCTAGGGAAGAATTCTTTCCCTTATTTTTTCTAGTTTCTAAAGCTGCATTTGTTGCCTTCCTTTGCTCACGGTCCTTTCTTCCATCTTCAAAGCCAACAGCACAATATTGTCAAACGTTTCTCTGCCTCCATCATCACATCATATTCTGTTCCTCTAATCTCCTGCCCCCTGTTTATAATTCAGGCTAATCTTCCCATCCCCCAATCCTTGACTTAATGACATCAGAGTCCCTTTGCCACATAAGGTAACTTTCAGAGGCTCCAGGGATTAGGACATGGACATCTCGGGCAGGGGCATAATTCTGCCTACCACAATATCCAAAGATGCATTTTACCTACTTTTCTCTGATTGGTGTTATGAATATAACACATCACGCATTCTTCATTTTTTCTCCCTAAAGAGTTAGAAAATTGACTGGAAAAATATTTCCTTATCCAAATTGCATATTTAAAAGGAAATATCTTTGAATTAATCATATTCAAGTGACACTGGAAAGAGATGGGGAGATGTGAGATAGCAATCTTGCCCTCAAAAATTAAAAGCTTGATACCTGGCTTGTGATAATCCCTAAAAGATTGTTAGAAAAGAATACATATAATTAGTAAGCCATGACATATAGATAAGGATAACAGAAGTATGTTATTAAATTTGTTCAATTTACCACTTTCCTAATCACATGTATTTCAAATTACAACCTGTATTTCTAAGTATTTGAGCAAAGGTTCTCTTTTTCCTGTTACACACAGTTAAAAATTCCAGGCCTCAACAATTCTCCAGTATGAATGCCTGATGTTAATTCCTTCTGTTTCTCAGTCTCATCCCATCCCTACTCCAACCCTTCATCTACTTTCTCTAACTCAATTTCATTGTCCCAATTTCATGTTTAGGAACATGGTATCTTGTGATGGGGATTTCATGTATTTTCTGCATGGGATTATTAACAACGTCCATTTTCTTGGGCATCAAGTGTAAGTACAAAATGATATCTTCAAAATAATCTACATACATATATGTATTATATATTACATATAGCTTTATACATAATTATATATATCATTATACATAAAACTTTGTAATTTATAAATGAAGAATCAGTTAAGAAATATCTGCATGCATATAAATGACATAAAATAATGCCTTCCAAATTTAAATTATAGGACATTCATTTGATATAACTCTGAGCAGTTGGCTACCACTGATAACTTTCAATGATCAATTGCATGTTATTTAACTCAAATCTAATGCCATAGGTCTCTGGAAAAAACAATGCAAATAATTACTTATATTCTGATTCAACTTGTGAGTCATGTTAGCATGCCAAAGCATACAATTTGAAAGATTTCAGGGTATACCCTTTTGTTTCCAATACATATTTAGTCTAAACTTGACTTTTTCAGATTATTTTAATGTGTTTCACTTTTTATTAGGCAAGATGTGATTTAAAATGTTTAATGCAAACCTGAGAGCTTTGTTTGGACCGTATTTAACCACTTTGCTTTATTCCTTTTAGTTCAAATTGGAGACATGTCTTCATGTCTGGCAAGTGAAATTTTTATAAATATAATAATTACAGAGTGGCAGATTCCAGAAAAAGAACTAAGAACCTCTAACATCACTCATTCTAGCACTAAGAAAATACGCCTAGAAAGACAGAGATGAAAGTTATTATTTGGATAATTTTTCTTTCTTGTTTGCTTTGGCATATTATTTCCCCATCTATAAAGCATCAGCTGGAAAGGAAGAATTGTGATTTCTTAGAATGAGGAAGGGAAAATTCAGATTTTCTTTTACAAAGTACAGGAAGCTTTATCTTGTTCATGTAATTTTATGAGGGTAATTTTCCTACTGGTTTTTAGAGTAATGTTTTAGAATTATGAAGAGCTCAATCCAGTGTAATCCTGGCACTCTGCGAGGCTGAGGTGGGTGGATCACTGGAGGTCAGGAGTTGGAGACCAGCCTGAGCAAGAGCGAGACCCTGTCTCTACTAAAAATAGACAGAAATTATCTGGCCATCTAAAAATATATATAGAAAAAATTAGCCGGGCATGGTGGCGCATGCCTGTAGTTCCAGCTACTCGGGAGGCTGAGGCAGTAGGATCGCTTAAGCCCAGGAGTCTGAGGTTGCTGTGAGCTAGACTGACGCCACAGCACTCACTCTAGCCTGGGCAACACAGCGAGACTCTGTCTCAAAAAAATAAATAAATAAATAAATAAATAACATAAAGAGCTCAATCTAGTAATTGTTACCACGTCTATCTCCTCAAATAAAATTTCACAACCCAGCAAAAATGTTAGAAGTTCCAGAAAACTTTCCTTATTTCTCTCTACCCTCCCTCTGTAGTTTACTTTAAAAAACTATTTTAGGCAAATGCTAGTCCATTTTTTAAGAGCTCACATATTCAATATTTGTTTATCAAACACACTTGAAATAAATCAATTGAAAGACACCAAACAAGTCAATCAACATCTAGTAATCCAGTTTCTCCTATAAAAACTGAGGATTTTAAATGACATATTGCCAAGCTCCATTCTAACTCTACAATATTTAACTTGCATTGCAAATATCAAAAGATATGGTCACATTAATTCTACATAATTAATTTCACAGTTGTTTTTCAAATATTAACTATTTGGAGTAAAAAGATAAACTTCGAGTACAAAAAGCATTTTCAATTAAAAACAGAATTAAGATGCAAAATCTTGCAGCACTATTATCAGGTGAATGGGATATATAATTTGTTTTTTAATATAAAAATAAATCTATAGTCTACATTTGGCAACTAATACATAGCCAAAAATCATATAATACATACTAAGGATGTTTACAAAAGTACACTGTACATTTCTCATGTTCTTAAATAGCTTGCTATCCAGTGTATACATAAATTTGTCTTCTCTAATACATGAAATCTGTTTATACAAACCATAACAATCATGTTCCTAAGAAACTCTGAGTTATCGTAAACTGTATTAATTTTGACCCAGCAATACCACTTTTGAAATTTCTCCTATAGATAAACCTGCACATGTAGCAATATGGAAAAAAAAAAGATTGGGAAAAACTCAATTGCACACTATCAATAAGAGACCATTTAAATAAACAATGGTATATCCACACAATACAATACCATGAAGCAAAATTCATAAATAAATACAAAGAAAGAAAGAGAAAAGAAAAGAAAAAAGAAAGATAAAAGAAAAGAAAGAAGCTGCTCTCTATGTACTGATATGGAAATGTCATGATACATTGTTAAGTGAAAAAAAACAACATTCAATATAATGTATATACTATGCCACAATTTGATTAAGAAAGAATATTTTCTTGAATTTACACAAAGTAGCAATGGAAGTTTATATAAGAAATACCTAAAAGTGGGAGCAGGAGGAGTAAGACAGATGGAGACAACGCTGAGAACAGATATTTCAGTGTTTACCTTTTGTATTTTTTAAATATTGTAATCCCATGAATGTAGTATGTATTCAAAAGAGTTTTTTTTAACTACCCAAAGATCGTGTAAAGAAAATGTTACTTTGGTGAGAATAAACGAAAGCTATCTAGATAACAATGTGTTTAAAACTTTTAGTAATTTCTGGAAAATTTTTACAAATAAAAGTTTTTGTTTTCTTTTATTTTTGTCCTAATAGCTACAAACATACACTTATAAAACTTAAATATCACTCTATAAATGTAAAATATATTTTTGTTTAGCTTTTGTTCAAGTGTAGTGACTTTTAATTTTTGTTATTGTTGTTATCAACATGATCATTTGCCTAGGTCTTCTTAAACATTCTTAACATTTAAGGATTTTTAAAATAAGACCCATTACTATAACAGAACAAGTGTCTTAAGCAAGAAGCAGTTCCCTCACTTCAAACATTCTTCCAAATAACTAATTGCTTCTCCCTATTAGTTATATATTATGTTATGGCCAGTAGACTTTGAGTTATATTAATAAAAATCATGTTTAATTTTTAACAAATACTCCATTTTAATAAAGATTGTTACATCCAATTCTCTTAATGAAAACTTGCATTGTAAGAAAATGTCAAAACCTATATTTAAATTATATACATATGTACCTTAGAAATGGAATGTTTCTGAAAATTATATCCTTTTATTCAAAATTATCATTACATGAATGTAATGAATATACTTATCACGTATTGTTCACATATATTATTAAAAGTGACTTTATACATATCTGACAATAGAAGAACTGGTAAAATTAATCATATTATATTTATATAAAAGAATTGCAATGCAGTAATTTAAAGAAGTCTTTTAAAACCATTGTTATTGACATGGAGATATGGTTATGCAATATTTTCCCATGATAGAAGCATATTTTAAAAAGTCATCTATAGAAAAATATATTTCTTCTTAAAATTATATGTAAAATATATGTAAATATACACATATATTTTATATACATATATAGAAAAGAATTTCAGTAGATATAAACTAAATACCAAAACCCCTTACTTAAGTGGAAGGCTTCAAGGTAAATAGACTTAAGTTCTAGATTTCTTATTATTTTTCATTTTCTGCTTTTTTTGGCATCTTACTTATGCTAATTGATTTTTATTTTAAAAACTCTTCAGTGTAAAATATTTCCTGAGAAATCAGATTTTTAATTTGTTTTTACTGTTTATTTTCATTTTCCTAATTCATCAATTAGGTATAATGTATAACATCTTATAACAAATATTTTTATTTTAGGGGCTTTGAAAGTATTTTGTTATTTTTCCCTGGTAATTATATTGTTTAGTCTTTATTCTTCACTTGCTGCAAATTGTTTACAACCTCAACCTCAATAAAGGTGCAGTATTTTGCTTCCTATTTATGGTAAAACTCTAAAGAAAGGTCTCATTTCCCTTTCTCCAGTTTTATTACAGTTTTGTGTAGTACAAGCTATTCAGACTATTCCAACAGTATTATAATAAACAAAGCAATGACAGTTTTTAAAATATAGCTAATCGAGAAAAAAATTCCTCAAAATTTAAAATTGTAGCATTATACTTCAAATTTCTAAAAGGAAGATTATTATTTTTCAATGTTTAAACATGCCATATTCTTAATGGGACAAAATAAAGACCATCACTGTCCTACTCTCCACTCTAGTTAGCTCCAACCTCTTGTTAAGAAAAGGGAAAATATCTTCTTTTGAAAAATTTCTATACATGTCCTTTGCCCACTTTTTGATAGGGTTGTTTGATTTTTTCTTACTGATTTTCCTGAGTTCTAAATAGATTCTTGTTATCAGTCCTTTATCTGATGTGTAGTATGCGAAAATTTTT
>JAQIFY010005047.1:0-11332 GCA_028533085.1 Varecia variegata | reverse complement strand
AGAAAAACAAGAAAAAAAATCAATGAATCCAAAGGCTTATTTTTGAAAAGATTAATAAAATTGACAAAACCTTAGAAAGATTAAGTAAAATGAGATAGGTGATATGAGAGAGTAAGAGAAAGAATACAAATACCGTTATGAGGGATGACACGGGGGATATCACTACATATTCCAGAGGTATTAAAAGGATAAAAGGAAATATCAGAAATAAGTTTATATTAATATAAAAAACTAAGACGAAATACACAAACTTCTTGAAAGATATACTTTACTAAAGCTAACATAGAATAGAAAATATGAATAACTCTTATTCATTAAGTACATTAAGTTTATATTGAAAAACTTTATCATAAAGAAAACTTCTGATGGATTCACTGGTGAATTTTATCAAACTTGTAACTTAGACATAATAATGATATTGCACAACATCTTTTAGAAAATAAAAGAGGTAACACTTGTCACCTGATGAATGACGAGGTTCATAAATTTGGAAAGGAGAGCTTTATTTCTCATAAAGGATTGCAGCCTACAGGGTGGCCATCTTGCAGGCTGGGAAGCACAGCCTTAAACAGAAGCAGAGAGAAAGTACTTAGGGGGAGGGGTGAAGGGAACAGGAATTTATGCTGAGCAGGGTGGCTAAATATGTATCTATTTAATAAGCTATAGGAAGAACATGAATATTTATGAAAGGAAAAAGATGCGCACTCGCAATTGAGTTCCACACCCCTTCTTGGGTTGCATGTACAAAAAATGGACCTGTTAGCATGGTGGGAGGGTGGAGTTTCAGCCCTCTGATGCCAAAAGGTGAATAAGAGGACACAAAAACCCTCCCAGTGCATCCTTGGTAGACTGGCCAGAACCACTCTGTAGTCAGTGGTTTCTTATTAGGAAGGAATGCTGGTCAGTTGGTGTGTCAAAACCGCAAAAGGGAGGAGCAGCATTAGGTGGTAAGCTGAAATTAGCAGTGGAGCAAGTCTTCCCAAAGGACTGCTTTCTGTTTAACCCTTAGGGAAGAAAGTCTAATGGCGGTTAGTGAGGGAGCGGGTTGTAACTAGGTGTGTTTGACTTCCCACGGCATCATGATTGGGAACTCAGTCTTAATGTTTCTCTCCGGGGTCACCTTGGCCAAGAGTTTCAGTTTGTTGGGTGGCTTAGGATTTAGTTTTTATTTCTCACACTTCACAATTTATTTTATGAGGCTAACAACCTTGATACCAAACTTGACCATGAAATTACAAGAAAATGACATTACAGACCAATACTCTTAATAAAAATGAATGCATGAATCCTTAAGCAATATTATCCTATTAAGTAGAGTCATATATAAAAAGGGTAAGATATCGTGACAAAATGAGGTTAATTTCAGGAATATCTGATTGATTTAATTTTCAAAATAATCTGTGTAATTCACCATAAAAACAAAGGAGAAATATCAAGTGATCATCTCAAAGGAATCAGAAAAAGGTTTTCAACAAAATTCAAAATCTTAGTTGGGATTGCATTGAACAGTTCAATATTAAATGTGTTATAGCTGTGGCTTTTTCATAGATGACTTTTATCTGACTTGCAAAGTTTGTTTCTACACCTAGTTATCCAAAATGTTTTATTATGAATATGTTTTCAATTTAATAAAAATATGTTATTTGTATACCCTGCAGCAATATGCCCTTATATGTTGAGAACAACAGCAAACAAAATAAACACAAACTTCATCACAAGATTTATTTCAACTTCTAGATTAGTGCTATCCAATAGAACTAATTTTCTGCAATGATATAAATGTTATTTACTAAACACTGTCTGATCTGGTAGCTGCTAGCCACTTGGGACCGTTGAGCACTTGAAATATAGCTAGTGTATTTAAGAAATGGAATTTCAAATTCTATTTAATTTAGTTGATTTCAATTCAATGTATTTTATTTTTTAGTATGTCAAGATTATGGAAGTCAAAATTTATTTCATTCAAACAGTTCATACAGCTGTTGATCGATCACAGTGTTTCATATGCCACATTATAATGTCTCTGTCTATCTAGGCTACATAAAACAATAAAGGAATAAATTAGATTTGCACATATACACACCCACACATAACATATATGACCAGTGTTGGAGAAGTATTTGGTACCTTGCTTCTTTATGTTTAGTTTGATTTATTCAAAATATTGGGTTTGCTTTAGACAAAATAAAGGTGAAATATTTTCTAAAGTGTGCCTTACCCGGCACTTTTCACTGTTTCCAAGGTGCATCTATGTTCTCACTGACCTTACTAAAGAAAAATAAAATTGTATAAACAAAATGGCATTTTAAGAAAAGTGGTTTGTAAACCTCATATATCTGCTAACAAAACCTGTTTATAATCCTTCCAGTGGAAACTTTATTCAGTGTGCAAAAGTCAAATCAAAATAATTTGAACCTGTTTGTGTAAAAAGCGAATACAAAAGCAATGTCATACCACTACTTTTTTTTAGTTTTTCAGATTTCATTATAAAATTTCCTCAAATTGAACACAATATATCTGCAAAATCTATAAAATACTTTTCCTTGCTCACTGTATAAAGCAAGTTAATACTTCAAAACACATGCTGAGCAATACCCAAATGCTTCCATCAATGCATCCTATCTTGTATTATGTTTCAAAAAGGTCACTAGTCTACAAGAAGGCAATAAAGCCCTCCAAATTTTCATGTCCTGACTTGGCATTAGTAGTCACACTGTCAAATGTGGCCTTTGGGAAGAGTTTTGACCTACTGGAAAACAGGCAGTTCACCTGCAGCCTCTAGGCAGGAAGCTACTTGATGGGCAGGTCTGAAACAGAAAAAAGATCTTTTCCTTGCCTACCTCTCTGAAAGATATTTTACATGTCAATTTTTTCACTTTCATTTAGAAAAATAATGAACAAAGGAGTGAATATATTCATTCAGCAATTATAGTCATTATGCAAACTCATAAATTTAAAACCATTAGAACTTACCTCTAGGTTTAGTCTACTCTATTCATTAATTGAAGGTGATAAAAAAGGAAACATTGGAATGGGAAAAAAGACAAGCTGAACATTCAGATTTACATTCTATGTGCTGTGTTCATATTAAAAACGAGACTGTCACCATTTTGAAAATTTTGGTTTTCAAAAAATATTATATAGGCCAGGCATGGTGGCTCACGTCTGTAATCCTCGCACTCTGGGAGGCTGAGGCGGGAGGATCGCTTGAGGTCAGGAGTTCAAGACCAGCCTGAGCAAGAGCAAGACTCCCGTCTCTACTAAAAATAGAAAAAATTAGCTGGGCAACTAAAAATAGAAACAAAAAATTAGCTGGGTATTGTGGCGAGCGCCTGTAGTCCCAGCTACTCGGGAGGCTGAGGTAGGAGGATAGCTTAAGCCCAAGAGTTTGAGGTTGCTGTGAGCTAGGCTGGATGTTGCCACGCTCTAGCCTGGGCAACAGAGTGAGACTCTGTCTCACAAAAAAATAAATAAATAAAAACAAACGAATTACATAAAGTAGATAAGTGATGAGTATTACTAGGAAAATAATCCCTGTGTAAAGCTAATACTTTGATAAATACTTTTTTTGCTTGCTTATCTTGTTTGTTTTCTTTAAAAATAAAGTGTTTCTTCTTTTTTGTAAACAGGCTTTTATTCTTAAGTTTTATATTAAAATTCATAAGCATTAACAATTATCAATTTTTCTACCTTTTATGTGTATCTGTATATTTACAAAAAATAAAATTGATAATGTATTGATGAGAGTAGATACACGAGAGAGAGGAAGATGAAAGAGTATGTAGTTACAACTCTTTTGAGGAATCATTTTATAAAGTTGAGCAAATTAATAAGGCTAGAATGAGATTATGGAATCATGGGTTTTCTTTTTAACGTTGGGACTTTACACTGTGTTTGATCTTGATCAGAATAACACAGTAGAAAGTGAAAGAATTGCACTAAAGAAAAGATGAAGGAGGAACAATGTCCCAGAGAAGGAGATCCCAGGGAATCTGTAGCAAAAGTGGAGGATTTGATTCTAGATAGCAGCATGAAACAGCTTATTGACTTTAACAGCGAGAAGGTAAACTGTGGGTTCAGATGCAAATTTGCTGGCAGATGTACTATTGTAGTCATGTAAAGGTCCTGTACTGACAAACACTCAGAATGAGAAGAGTATAAGAGATGTTGGAGGTTTGAAGGAGGGGAGAGATGTCAAATCATCTAAAAGAATGTGATATTGAGTTGCTTAGCATTATCCTGAAGCCTTTTATAGGCTCACGTGGAGTTTCATTCCCACAGATGCAATGAATTTCTTGTTGGGGACAACAATTTTTTTCTGTATTGGCCAATTGAATGTCATTGTCCACTCTTCATTCTTTCATGCCGCTCTAAATAAAATCAAAGCCATGATGTGGCCTTTATGTATCCATCTTTATGCCTCCGTCTAGTTTCTTTAGCACACTCTTCCCTAGTTTTCACATATCCTGTTCCTCCTTGTTGGACAGTTCTGTCCTCAAGTTCCCTCTTATCAGAACTCTGTAACTGGTATGAAACAGTGCCTCTTCTTCAAACATCATTCTTTATCCCATTCCTTACCCTATTTATTCTTTATTTATCACGTTCTGGTACACTATATGACATAACACTTTTCTCATGTAATTTATGTATTACCAGCCTTCTACACTAGAATGTAGATAAATGTTAAAAAGGATTTTATTTTTTCATCTATTACTGTATCTCCAAAGCTTAAAACTTTACAAATAGTAGGGTTTCAAATATTCTTACCAAATGAATACATTTTACCATAACATTCTTAGCATTTCTCTAATTATTCTGCAAACTGAATAGCAACTTGTGTCTCATTTTATTTTTATATTTATAGTATATAGCTATATACTATTCTTACAGTATGTGATTTAATACATTTTTTTAAAAAAAAGATTCCATAAAATGTGCTTCGTAGGAGCTTAAAAACATCAATTGATAGATTGTGGATATTACATTTTTCTTCACCACTGTTTTCACTTATTGTAAAATAATAATTTTTTTCAGATCCACTTTGGCAAAGTGAATCCTCATGAGTCACTTGGGCAAATAGTGTGATTTCATTTTTTTATTTTATTTGTTTATACATTCTTGGAAGTTTTAAATATTTGAAATCATATTTGTATATTAACTTCTCATATATATGTATATATCTATGCATGTATTTGGAAATATCAGTACATCCAGAATTGTTGATAACTTATAATAATTTATCATTGCATGTAGTATTAGTAGTAGTAATTCTTTATGGGAAAAATTAATATAAGACCATGTATCAGCTAAAACATCTATTCTAGTGGTAGGCTTCAATAGATGTCTGACATTTTTCATGCACCAAGAGAAGAAAGGTGAGTGAATCAATTACTAGATGCTTGTTAAAGGAAAGGGCAAAAATCCTATAGGCCTCAGCTGGTAAAAATTTCATAGAGTTACTTTCCTCCCTCCCCCCAACAGAATTTGACATAATTAAGTATTATATTTTTCTTTGATTTCAATAAAGTTCACCAAGATTCTAATTCTATTTATTGTTTTTCATGCCCTTAATAGATCTTTTTGTTATTTTAATATTGTCTATATTATTTCATTTTAAATATGATTTATTTTTAATTTTAATGGTATATATAGCTTAAAATATATTGCATATTTTTCTGTGATAATAGGCTAGAATTTATCTATTTTCAATCTTTAGGCTGAGAATAGTTTTCCTTTTGCACATTTGCAAGAACATATCTAGCTAGTTCTTGTTAAGAACTGGGAAAGTTTTGAGACTTTCCCCTACTTACAGACTAACAACTCAGCCTGCCACAGTTTCTGATACAAAAGACTCCTGAGTCAGAGATGAAGGACAGACTATTAACTCACAGCAACTGCATGGGCCAGGGTATCGGCATTTTTGTGCCAGTTACCTGAGCCCTGACTTCCACAGGGCAACCCAAAGAGGGACAGATGACACCTACCCATCCAGTGAGTTGTGTTACAGGAGAGGAACCCTGAGATTAAGAAATCAAAATTTGTCTGCCCTTTGCTCCAGAGGGAGACACCATCTCTATCTTTTAAGACTATAAGCAAATCTGGAGAGAAACACTATTTGTATCTTTCAAGGTTCTTTACTATACAAATATCTTTGAAAAGATCACCTGACCAAAGAGCAGTCAGTACCTCTCTCCTAAGACGTGGAGAAAGACATAAGAGATTCAAAAATAATTGTCCCCCAGGACTTCTTTAATCATGCCAGTCAATGTTCCCAAGTGTAGTCTGGGTATGCTAGGATTGTGCATGTATGAGAATCTGCTTCCTGGACCTTCAAATCTCATGGATCTCCCTAGTTTACAAACCCACAATTTATAGAAAGTGTAACAGAAAATTGTCTGCTCTCCTCTGTGGTTACTGTTTAGAAATATTTCATTGATTCAGTGTCTTTAATCAAAACTGTTTGTTTTCTGTTCTTTTCACAAACAGTGGGCCCTTCTGCTGACACAAGTAAAAATAAATAGACTTTTGTAGATACTCAGATCTAAGAGGAAAGTTGATTATAAAACTAAACTTGATAATTTGCAATTATTTGAATTAAGTAATTGATTGATTCTGAAATTAAAAAAAAATCCAGAATGTATTTATTCTAGAATTTGGATCATTTGAGTATTATTAAGACAATCTGTAACTTAAAATAAAATAGTATATTCATATTAAGACATTGAATGGTTCATGAACTTTCCACATTAGGATGGAAACCAATGTGATTTGAGGCCACTAAGCACTAAATTATGGCTCTGGTCTGTTCCCTTGGTGGCTGACACATTCGTCTTTAATTTCTCCTGACATCTTAAGAATCTTTAAAAACAGAAATTTTCCCTTCAGAGAGCAATGAGAATTACAATTTGATGTTGGGTGTAATGTGCTTTCATTATCTGATGTGGCACATTGAATATATTATCATTCTGATAATAATGGAAGTAAAAGTGTGTAATACCTCTTTGGCATATATTTTATACCAGGCACATTGTTATTTTTTTTCTTTTATTTCATAACATCTATTTATTTTTTTATATCTTTTATAACAGCAAGGTGATCAGGTAGGTAATATGTACATCAGCTTCATTTTGGATAAAAAAGTATAGGGTTAAGGAAAAAGCACAGAGGGATTAAGCTTCATAGCCAATGTCATAGAACCAGAAAACAGTAAAACTAGACTTTGCTTTTATTAATAGAAAGCACTACCTCCATGTTCTTGTCACAGAAGTGCAAAAACTGCACATTAATAGCTTCTAGTTTCGTTCAAAATATTCAACTTGGCAACCTGACACTTTTGAATAGCAATGCAGGAAACAACTAATACTGATAGAGCAATTATCCCTGCATTAGTGGATATCTCAATGCTATACAATAATTTTGTTGTGGGATCTGGAAAAAATTAAACACTTTCCAATTAATCTGTGGCAGGGATCCTGTTTCATTAAAGTTCACTTAATGTCAATTACTTTGTTGGGAATACTTTTTAACAGATTGAACCATGGTTTTAGCTGATTTTAATGAAACTCACTCTAAATAAATCCGAACTCCTAAAGCATAAATTAGGAGGTGATGAATTACTTCAATTAAAAAATTCTTTATAAAATCATTTATTAGAGGGTTATACTAAGTGGGTAACTCTTCCCTTAGCTTTAACGTAAACTCTATTTTACTTAACAGCACACACACATACAGCAGATTTTACAAGATGTGTGCATAATTCAATTGTTTAATATTTAAATAATTAGATTCACAAAGTGGTTGATGAGCCCTTGAAAAACATTTAGTACAACCCCCCCCCCAACTATATACCTGAACAAAACTAAAAAGTTAACTGGTCTTCTGAAAGGAACGTCTATATTCTTACTGTTTTTACCTGACTAATCTATTATTGAGACAATTGATATAATGTAAACTAGGGCATATGATTTTACATATTTTGCAATTTGGCTGTATAATTATCAAATTGTTATAAACTAATGTTTAAACTTTTCATCATTATGAACTCTCCTCTAGTAATACTTTTTTTCTTCAATGTGTAATTTAACTATTTGTATCATTCTACCATTGTTGTTGTGGTTAATACTTCCTTACTTGTAGCCTTTTTGGAGCAGTAGATTGCATTCTAAAAGACTGACATTTCCAGTCTATCAATGTATATCTTCTGGCAGGATAGTTTAGTACAACTGAAAAAAATCAGTGATTTTCTGATTTTTAAATATTCAATTCTGTCATTTATTTTTATATTTTTTGTATTTATTTATGACTTCTTTGGGTTGCAGATTTTAAAAATAATTCTTTGCTTTCCTGTTTTAGCAGTCATTCATATTTTTTAGTGATTAAAATAAAAATGTTAACTTTCATAGAAAATATATAATTTGATCATGTTTATAATTTCATATCAAAATATAGCATTTCTAACTGGTTCTTTTATAAATATATTGGCTTTTTTGTGATAGCCTTTTTTTCTTTCATTCTATGTTGAAAATCTCCTCATTCCCACTGTTTTTATTTTTTTAAAACTAATAAACCTACTTAAGTACAATTTAGAATCTGATCATTTTAATACTTGCAATCTATCTGGGTCTGATTCCGTTGCAATCTATTTGCTTGTTCTTGTAGAGTTTACATCTTCCTATGGCATCTCTCGCTCTTCCACCTGCTTTTATGTAGAGTCAAAACTGCAAGCTTTCATGCAGTCTTCCTCATAGGTATATATTACTGTATGTATCACTGAAAGTGATTGCTATTCAGGGATATTGTTTACTGTTGAAATCTCCAATTTGGCTTTCCAACTATCCCTTGCATAAGCTTATTTATTTATATTTCTTATATGTGGCTCATTAAATCTGAAACTCTAGGCAAATATACACAGGGAACTTGTTGACCTCATTACATATTTACCACTCTCTATTTTTCTTCTTTCCATCATGTTAGCATATGTAGTACTCTAATGTTGGTAAGAAGTTACCTAGCATATTTAAAGGGTAACTCTGAGCCCGGCATCCCAGCTCAGATGATTGTCCTTTTTAATCACCTAACCAGGTCACAATATGGTTTGTCAAGTGGGGGAGAGCATATTATGAAAATCACTTATTCTAGCTTTTTGGAAGGTAAGAGAAATCACAAACCATTTTTCCTTATTCTTATACTGACAATTCTGGAGAATAGAAGAGCGTCATAATACTCCAAACACCTCTGTCTCCACTTATTTAGATATTTATCATGTCTGCATGATGATATTGCTTGTATTATACTATAAATTTTCTTATAAATTTACTTAACACTTCACCTCAACAGGGATTGTCACTCTAACTAGATGATAAACTTAATGACAAAACTGATGAGAATGCTACTTATAGACCCAAGATCATGCTTCACGTATTTTGGATACTTAACAAATAGCTGTAGTTATCGATATCTTCTAATTTTAAAATTTAACATGCTTAAAGACTATATCATCTACCTTCTCCTAAAATCAAATAAACTCAAGCTATTCAATCTCCTTCACACTATTACAATATCAGCATTTCTGCTAGTATTGTTTAACTAGTTTCTAATTTCTTCAAATTATTTTTAATATGTAGAAATCTTAAGAGAACTTCATATTCCTATAAGTATAGTACATGACAAGTGCAACAAAAAGATTATTTTCTAGTTCTTGGGCATTGAATTTCTGCCATATATTTTATAATCTTGTTAACATTGTATGACAATATCACGGCTGATTGACAAGACAATTTTGGTCAGTGGCCCAGAATTTCTTAGTGGAGTAGTTTGGTCAAATGAGTCATTTTCTATACTGACAATATTTTCTTCTCTCACTACCCACCACACACACATACACATATACAAACAAATTTATAGCAAGTAGCCCAACTCTATTCCGAGACTGGTAGTTGAGACCAATAAAAGAAACAAAGAAAGAACTATTGGAATGATAGAACCAAAAGAAAAAGAAAGTAGTTTCATGGAGATTGAGAGAAAAATAGAATTTTGATAAGTAAGAATAGACACGAATGTTAAGCAATATATATATATATATATATATATCATATATATGTTAAGCAGAATGAGAATTAAGCACACATCATTTTGTTTATAATTTGGTGATCTTACTTGTAGCTATTTCTGGTATAGTGAGGTAGAAAATAAAATAGCCATCGGTTTTTTACTAGATGGGAATTAATTATAGTACAGTACTATGTCAAGATATTTTGGCTAAAGAAAAACATCTTAAAGAAAAAATATAATTGCTAACCCTTTTTTCTTAAAGGTTTGTGTTTGTAGTTGTAGGAAAAATATCCAGAAGGCAGAGAAAAAATGAAGACTGGAAAGACATGATTAATGAGGATTTCTAGAAGCATGTGAAGGCATTTGATCCATAGCGTATGTGGAGGCACTGGGAAGAGAAAGAGTAAAATATTATTCTCTTAGAAAAGTAGAATGGATATCATCAGAGATATTTTTTCAGACTGAATTTGAAAAAATTTAAAGGAAAATAATATGAAAGTTTTTATTTTCTTTAATTAAAAAGCAACTTCATCTGCTAAAACTAAAGGGTAAACGTGGTATAAGGATTATCCTGCCAAAACATCTAGAAAACTAGATAAATAATTTGAGATAAAAAGTATCTGGAAAACTAGACAAATAACTTCAGATATTAGACAATAGGCAGTGCTGCTCTGTGATGCTAAAAAAAAAGGAATAATTATGAGTCCTTGTGTTGCCCTGGCATTACACATTCTAGATCTCTGATGAGGGAGGAATTCTCCACGCACAGGATCATGAGCCCATGGAGTTGTTGAGACAGTGAACAGAGTCTGGAATTTGTAGAACAGTGTTAGAAGAGGAAGCTATGCAGACATGGAGCTCTAGAAAAATGCATATGGGTCTTTTTGAGCAATTGCTGAATACCACAATGTGCCAAGTGAAACTTAATCATGTCGGGCAAAGAGAGACCAGGGAACATTATGCTGAATGGTTTCTAAATTCACGTAAAGTTGGGAGACATTACATTTTCAACCAGGCAGACTGCAGAGTTGTTTATCATCAGGATACGCAATCCAGACCACAGAGGGAAACCACCTCAGTGGTAGAGCTGAACTACCCCTAGAGTAAAGGCTTCCCTACAATGGCTCTTACAGAATTTAAAAAGAGACCTCAAAAGCAAATTGAATCTCATATAGCTTAACTGTGTGCCAGAATAAAATTTGAAATTCTTAGAATGAAGCAAATAAAATTTGCATAGTCAGGCCGGGCGCGGTGGCTCACGCCTGTAATCCTAGCACTTGGG
>JAQIFY010005046.1:0-11332 GCA_028533085.1 Varecia variegata | reverse complement strand
CAGGCCGAAGTTCCATGTAGAATAAGGAGAAGAAGGTTGAAAATTGTCAAGGCCAATAAGATGGGTATTTCAATTCTATTTCTTTTTCCAAAATCTAATTCTCTCGTGTTGCAAGTCTTCTAACTTAAATTTGGTGAGAATACGGGAAATGCAGAAATCTTTTCTTACAAAGATAAATATATAATACAGACTGTCATCTCTGGGAACAGTGCCAGGTTATTTGAGAGCAGTTTCTGGGCTATCACGTGTTTGGAACTGTTCTCCATCAGGCAATCCCTGCGCTGTCAGATTACATGAGTGACTGCTATTGATATAACTCGGTCTCGGCTGATGGCACTGAAATCATAGAGCAGAGCTAATGGTTCACCAGAAAACCACTCCTCCGTGTGTTCAGCAAAATTTTCTCCCTTCTTTTTTGACTTTCAGGCAAATTACCTTTCAGCAGCAGTTGGAAAAAGCCCCCATCAAAACCAATTCAATTTCTTAAATTGTGACCGTTTAACTTTATGGGACCATATTACAACTATTCATTCGTCTTTCACATTGAAATCATTCAGTTCAAAAAAGAGCAGGCAATATATTGGGTTTGCTTAGTATTTTGGCTCACTCTGAAGACTTCATCCTGAAAGGAATTACCTAAAATCTGGGAAACAAGAGTACGTGTTGTATTTTTTTTTTGTCTGCCTTCTTCCATTCAGCATAATTTTGAGATTCATCCATACTGTTGCATGTATCACTAATTCATTTGTTTTGGTTGCTGAAAATTAGTCCTTTACATACCAAAATATTTTTATCCATTCATCTAATAATGAACAGTTGGCTATTTCCATTTTTTGGTCATTGCAAACTGAGCAGAGTTTAGTGAGAGAATGGGGGTTTGGGAGCCTCTGCTCCATCACTGCCTCTTAACCCCTCTCAATCTCGTTTGTTCCTTTGTAATTAATATGATACCATGAATGAAATGATTAAGCCATAACAGCCTGAGATATAACTGCAAAGGGCATTACAGAGAAAGACCCAAGGATGTTACATAAGGAGTGTATGGGACTGTGCAAGTGTGACATCCATTTTAAGTTTAAGACGTCCCTGCACGAATGGAGCTTTCAGATTTTCCTAGATCAATGAATCACATGAATAATGTATCCAAAGACTAAGAATGAGAAACAATACATGCAGATTAGAAGACAACACTGACCTAAGCTTAATACTTGAAAATTTATTAGAGATCTGATTAGAACTCTTCAAACTGTAAGACACACATCCACCTCAAGCTAGTTTAGTAAGAAAAAGAATTTATTGGCTTTTATAACTAAAAAGTCCAAATATATGTGGATTGAAAACATGGCTAGAGCCAGCCAGCCAAGCAATATTGTCATCAACGTGCCTACCTGAATTTCTCAGCTCTCCTTTTCTTCTGTGCTGGCTTAATTCTAAGGTAGGTGTCCCCCTCCTTGTGGCAAGATGGCCACCATCTTGCTCTAAGTGTATGTCAGTATATATCACAGAGCTTCTATTCCTAGTATCAAAATAAAAATCTCAGATGTGCCAGTTAGCAATTTATTGCCTCTCAGCTCTAAATCTACCATTATTGCCCTACTTGTGGTATCATTCCTTTGCCAGCTGGAATGATGTTAAGCTTTGTCAATAGAAGGTGCTGGGGGGACCCTGGGGGAGAAAGGGACTTCTCTTCCAGGATCCAGCATTCTTGGCTTTTTCTTACTCCCATGGTGCTGGGCTGGCATGCAAGACATCTAGTAGTGCTCACCCCCTCAGACGGCTTCCCAGCATTGAGGTCTATGGAATGAACGCCTGTGGGAAGCTTCTAGGCAAGTTCCAGGAATGACCCAGCAGGGTTCCCAAAGTGAATTCCACAGGCAAAACAGCTCATTTATTATCAGCTTCCTGGTGAAAGCTGCCTAGTGTTCCCAGTGGACTCAACAGCAACCCCACCACAACCCCACTCCACTCCAGCTTGATAACCAGCAAGTTCAACAGCAACTCCTAAAGGTACCTTCCTAGTGAATTTCCTTGACACCTTAACAGGTGGTTCTCCACCCGCTGGCCACATGCCACCAACTTTGGACAACGTTTCCATCATCTAGTGGCTACAATTATATTTTCTCCAATAGAGTGAATCCTGGCCTTGGGAAGAATTTCCCACCTTTGGAGTTTGTTCCCTCATTGCATCCTGTTCCTCAGCCCTAGGGTATTCTTTAGATTTTTCTTTTATCCTTTCTTATTATTATGAGAAAGGATTTATAAGTTATTTCTTTATAAACCATTAGTAATTCTTTATAGTAAATCTTCCTGTTCAAATTATCACATTTCTATTTCCGATTGAACTCTGAGTGATATACCAGAGATGGTACTAATTTATTTAGATTAATGAGGCTTGGCCACAAGTGTACTAAACTAAAATTGGTAACCAAAGAAACACAATAAGCTCATTGGCCCAGCATAGGTCTTGTGTCCACTCCTAGAACCATGGGGTACATATGGCCTGAGAAAGGAGAGGGGTAGTTTCCTAAAATTAAATTGTGAGGAATTGATTTTAGGGAGACACAAACAGCATAGTTCATCTGAAAGAGCACACACTTAAGCAGAGAGAGAGAGAGAGAGAGAGAGAGACCTAATGGGAGTCCAGAAGCAAACGTAGATATTTTAACATATAAGACCAGTTGATAAGAGTAATGTAGGCTTCACAGGGAAGAATCTAGATCAGATAAAAGGTTTTTCTTTGGCCCCCAAAATTGAGGTTTCCAACAGTTTCCTAGTGAAGACAAATTAAAGACAGGGCCAAAATCACATATAATCTTGCTTAAACAATAAATAGAATATATTGGCTTACCTAACTAAAAGTTCAGAATTAGGACAAAATTTAAGCCATACTTGATCTCTCGGTTCAATAGTCACATCAAAGATACAATTTTTGTCTTTTTTTTTTTTTTTTTTGCTCTGCTTTTCACAGTGTTGGCTTCATCCTAAGCTTGGCTTTCCTCTTATTTCCCAAATGCTGCCAGCAGCTCCTGGGTCATCATGATTCCTTGTCCAGAAATGAACAAAGAGCATCTCTGACCCAGATTTCCCTGCAAAAGTCCTGACTTTTTTTTTTTTTTTCCACTAGCCTCATTCACATTTTCACCCCTGAACCATTAACTGAGTCCAGGGGCAAAAGGAAAATATGAACTGCCTTAGCCTATATTATACTTTCTATTCTTAAAATCAAGAGTAACACAATCTGGGATTATGGGAAAGTACAGCATGCATGCTAGGAAGTCAACCAGCAGATGTACCTCACTGCACTGTCGTGCCATCACAAACAAACTTGTAACAAACATCCATTACACTTTATTGTATTTGTTTTTATACGCCTATCTCCTTTACTAGACTCCAGGAAGATTCAAAATACCACAGAGTAAACTGTAGAAGCTTAATAAAAGTTTGAACAAATGACCGGTCTTAAACATTATGCTTTCCAAAGGGGTTTGATATTTATTCTGTAGATAATAAGGCACTCCAAGGGTTTTGATAAGCAAAACCATAATCTAAGATATTTTAAAAACCAGTAATATTGAATAAATGGGAGCTGGGAAACCAGTACAGAGACTATCACTGTTGTCCAGGCAGGTGATTACAAAAGACTAACCTATGGCAAACACAGTGGGAATGAAAAACAAGAGATTTTTGAAGTTTTCAGAGGTGGAATAAATAGGCCTTCATGATTAATGAAACATGGGCCTGAAGCAGAAGGAGGAGTTGAAAACAAAGTTCTCATTTGGGTGACCACGTGAATTGACCAAAGAAAGAAATAGAAAACAAGGAACATGTCTGTAGGAGCAAATAAAGAGCTCAATACTCGTTTGTAAATACTTTAAGATGAATAGCTGTTTATATATATATAGCCCAAATATTTTTGTAGCTTCTCACAAATCAGACAGGTAAATTATTTGTTAATAATTGTTAGCTCTGTTATATAATGCCAAGAACTGATGACTCCAATGCAACTAGCCTATATTATGACCTCTTCCATTTATCGTTGGCTTAGTGGGTGTCTTATTTTGATATCCATGTGGCCTACTACATTTCCTGAGATAGCTGTCTCTATCAGTGACAGAATGTGCACTGAGGGACAATGGCCAGATCCACTGAAGCAGCCTGTGAGGAATAGCTAAGGACAGGGTGGGTAGGAAGAAGGGTTTTGTTTTCCCGTTGTTATGATTTTCATATCTGAGCCGGGCTGAGCTAAAATCTCTGACCACACTCCTTCAGAAAGGATCTCTGCCATTGGCTTCCTGCCAATGGATAATGATAGAAAAGGGTATCAAATGTGCTGTCTAGTGGCTAGCTTTTCACGCCCCTGTCTCCACTGATCTCAAAAGGAGTGAATTACAGGAGTCAGAGTAGGGCTGGTCTTTAGAGCAGAGGCTTTGCATCAGGACAGAGCTGGGCTTGAATTGGATATCTACCATTTATTTTCTGTGATACCTGGAGTAAATCTTTTATCCTCCTTAAGCCTCCGTTACCTTATCTCCAAAAAGAGGATAATAGCTGTTACTCAACTCACCATTGTTATAAGACTTGATATATGAAAAGCACTTAGTGAAGTGCCTAGACAAGAATAAACATAATAAATGGGTGCTGATATTGCTGCTAATATTACAATGGCGAGATGTAGTTTGTAACTCAATCAGCCCCCACTCCCTGAATACATATACAAGGAGTCTGTTGTGAGGGCCATCTACCTATCTCATTATGCTTCGCCCAGGAACTACCATGGAATATGTATGGTACATTGTAGATGAATATTTAAAGGCTCACAGACTTAGGTTCAAACATGTTTTCCATAATTTTCTGGCCCATCTAAAAACTGATGACAAATATTTCTTCCATCAGGGTTGTAGTTAATATTCAATAAGAAAACTGCCAGTAGAATGAGCTCAATGAGGTTAGGGATTTTATGTTTTCTCCTTGGTATATCCCACGAATTTTACCTAGTGTCTAGCATGAAATAAGTACTCAATGAATATTTATTAAATGGTATTGAAGTAATTTGCACTCTGCCTAGACCATAGTAGGTTTCCATTAAATCTTATTCCCTTCATTTTTTTATTCCTCCTTCATTAGCTAATTGACAACTCTGAAGACCATGGCAAGGCAATAGAATTGTTAGAGATGCTGGGCTTCAGTTATTTAATAATGAAGCTCTAGCTGGTCTATGAGCCAATTCTACCCTTCAGAAGATCTTTGTCCCACACAGCTCTGTTAAGGAGTTTGAATAAGTTGCTAACATTTGAGATAATAGAAGACTTCACATCAATATCTGACTTCCAGCTACTCCAGAAAACTTGGAAGATCTAGCAATGCATGGTTATATTCTCAACAGGCAACAAAGAGCAGAGGATCTGTTCCCTTTACACATGGCACATGGTTCCAATTTACATGATCCCTGCCATTCCCTATTGTATCCCTGACACCATAGCTGATTTGCCATTACCACCTTTGCACTACTGATTTTCTTATATCCAAAGGCACTCTTATTTATATTACCTCCCTGATTTCTGTAAGTATTTGAGTCTGTCAACCCTGTTCTATAGTTTTAAAAGGGTCAGTAAGAAACAGGTGGACCAATGGATAATTTTAAGCCTATGGTGGGAATGGAGATTTAAATGCCAGGTAAGAATCAGGTGGATACTTCAGGTAATAGTCCTTTTTCTTGCTCAGATGCTTAGCCATAAAGATATTCCAAAGTGTGATTTATATTTTATAATAAACGGTTCCCCGATCTATGATTGTCAATAACATTGTAAATATCACCACTGATACCCCACAAACCCTGACATGTTTGGGATCTTTCATGAATATTTTTATAGCAGAGACATATCTAGAAACAATGATTTCATGGACCAACGGTATCTGAAGCAGCAGCCAGCTACAGAGAAGGTGACAGAGAGCATTTGCTGCTCTGATGACCATAGCTGTTAAAATGCCTCAGTCATAGTGTGCTTTTCCAAGTCTTTGTTTATGTAAATTAGTGAGTTATTGCCTCAATATTTTTAGGATTTACTGTCCCAGGAAATGACGATGGGAAACAAACAAACAAAAAACCAATAATCCTTTGCAACTAACTTTAAGAAGTCTGAGTTTGTGGGTGTGGCATAAACAAAAGCTACCCAAAACCTAAACAGAGAGGGATGGGACAGGAGGGGAGGAAAGAAGAGAAAAATTCAAGGAGACAAATTTCAACATCCCTTTTCTCGGGTCATAAAAGAAGACTGCAAAGGGAGAGGAAAATACAGAGGAGGAGGAGGACAGAAAGAACAAGGAGGAAGGGGAGAAAATAATTAGCTAATAGAATTGATAAGAGTTTCATCTCTTCACGTCTCCCTTTTGGAGACCACATGAAACTTAAAAAAAAAAAAAAAAAAAAAAAAAGAATTCAAGACCATAAAGAGTTTATAAGGATCTCTTATTTGAAGGAGTATATTGGCCCATATCAGCCTAGGAAACTCTGGAAACTTTATTTCTGAGAGAAATAATTAATTCTTTAATTCTGAGAGACTTGTTCTTGACTTACTATTGTCTCCATAGTGAAAGCTAGCAGTAGATAAAATTCATCTTTATTTTCGATTTCTCTCCTTCCCCACATGCCAGGACATAAAGCTTCTTTCCTCAGGACTCAATAAAGTCTTAAGTAGACCCACAGAGTTATGTCATATTTTATTAACAAACAAATAAAAAGGAATGGGGGATATTTCAGGAAACCTGATTATAACCATAGATCCAAGATACTTTCTCCTGTACCATAAATAAAGTGGATATTTTGATGTCTATCTGATTAATCTATTTATCTATCCCTTTTTTCTGAACTTAGAAAGGCAAGAGGTGAATGTTATTTATTGTTTCATAAAACTCCCAATTAGTGAATCAACTGGGAACCTTGATAGATAGTTAATTGTAAACACTGATATTCACAGACTGAAATAGTCCATGGAATCCATGGAGACAGGAAAGTTATTGGTTCAATCAGGGCAGGAAGATTAGACTTTAAGCTTCAGTGTTTCATAAACTCAAGCCTCTCTGGTTTTTTATCTTGGTAATTTGCAGCAGTTTCTACAGTGATTATGCAGCTGTTTTTTAACAGGCATGGGCTGTGGAGGCCTCTGCAAATTACCTTGTTTTTATGGGCACAGATTGGTAATTTATAAGAAACAGAATGCATTTCTCACAGTTATGGAGGCCAAGATCAAGGTGCCAGCATCTGGTGAGTGCCTTCTTGCCCACGTCGTCACATGGCGGAAGGAGAAAGGGTAAGAAAGAAATTAACTCCCACTATGAAGCCCTTTTATAGGGGCACCTATTCCCATTCACAAGAGAGGAGCTCGCATGGCCTAATCACCTCTTAAAGGCCCCACCTCTTAATACTACCGTATTGGCAACACCTGAATTTTGGATGGGACCTATTCAAACCATAGTGGCAGAAGATCTGTTTACAGATCTTTGAGTAGGTAAAGTAGTTTTATTCTATTTGAGTTGGTTCACAGCCAGAGCTATAAACCAGATTATTTATCTTTAGAATTGTTATGCCAGGATTGGCTGCCCCAAATTCCTCTTCACCTTGTTTTTAGTTACATTTAGAACATAGAAGAGATTGGGAGACTGTGTTTTTTTCCCCAAGTTCTTGAAGTTACATACCATCACCCGGTTTCATGTTAGCTTGTTGAATTTTTGGAGACTCAGGTTGTGGCGTCAAATAGAAAGAGCTGGGAATGTTATGAATGAGCCAGTGTAAGTAATGGCCTGTAATCTATTGAAACCATAACTTTCATTTGGACTGAGGTGGAAGGGAATTTTAAATACATATCACAAATACAGTGAGCTAAAATGCCTTAAAGAATGTTTTAGTCTTTGGAAACAAATAGGAGCATAAGCATTACAAGAAAAATTTCAGGCTAATTTAAGAATCAGAGCACATTAGCCCAAAAAATAGTTCGACTCAGAGAAGAGCTCTACTCTGAGAAGGTTTTATGTGAGTGGAGACTGAGAAAATATCAAGACATGGAGCAAGAAAAAAAGGGATCTACTTAGAGAAAACTTTAGAGCTTAGAGTTCAAACTAGTCTGCAGGAGAAGACAAAATGAGATATACTAGAAAGCGTCCTAAAGATGGGACCATACAGAAAGAAAATATTTTTATTTAATCAGAGAGAGTGACTTGGGTTGCAAAGATATCTTCAAAGGAAGAGGGGCAAAGTATCAGAGAATGAATAAAATGACTTCCGCACAAGGATTTGAGATCCAAGAAAGTAGAGGCATGCACTGCATAATGTTTTGGTCAACTATGGACCACATATATGACAGTGGTCCCATAAGATTATTAATATAATGGAGTTGCCCTATACAGGTGTACCATTTTTTGTCTTTTATACTGTATTGTTACTGTATATTTTCTATGTTTAGATACACAAATTCTTACCATTGTGTTACAGTTGCCTACAGTATTCAGTACAGTAACATGCTGTGCAGGTTTACAGCCTAGGCACAATAGGCTACACTGTATAGTCCAGGTGTTTAGTAGGCTATGCCATCTAGGTTTGTGTAAATACATTCTATGATGTTTACCCAGAATTGCCTAACACCACATTTCTCAGAATGTATCCTCATGATTAAGCAATACATGACTATACCGAGAGGCATTCTTTTAAAGCTACAGAGAAAACATCTACTATCCAAGCCTAGGGAAATTGTGCCCAGGAACACTGGGCCAGAAGAACAAAGGAACTGCAGGAAATGTGGACTGATCTGTAAAGATCAACAAAAATCACATCAAGTATAAGTAGGAAGTTTTAATATACCACAGTTACTTTAAGTGGGTTTATAGGCATTGACTGATACCTGAGGAAAATTCCTGGGAAATTTATGGAGAGAGAACTTCTAGAGAATAAGGTGACCAAATAATTTATCATCCAAACAGGGACATTTTTGAGACGAAAGGGAGAATTGTTAATAATGTATTAGTTTCCTAGGCCTGCCATAACAAATTACTAAAACTTAGTGACTTAAAACAACAGAAATTTATTCTCTGACAGTTCTGGAAGCTAGAAGTCTGAAAGCAAGATGTCAGACAGTCCAGGCCACCACTCTAGGCTCTAGAAAAGAATCCATCCTCCTCTTCTTGCCTTCTGGTGGCTCCAACAATCCTTATTGCTCCTTGGGTTATAATTGCATTATTCTAATTTCTGCCTGCCTTTTCACATGCACTTCCTCTGTGTCTCTGGGTCTTCTCCCTTTCTGTCTCTTATGAGGACACCCATCATTGGCTTTAGGGCCTAGCTTGCCCTTATACAGGTTGACCTCATCTTGAGCTCCTATCCTTATATTATATCTGCAAATACTCTTATTTCAAATAAGGTAATATTATGAGGTTCCCAGTGGACACATCTCTTTTCTGGGGGGGCCAGTATTCATTACAAATAATTTCACCAGGACAATAGGACTGTCCTGAGCAAATCAGAGGTATATCATCAACCTAAACAGAAGGCACAAGAAAGATGAGAACTATTAAAGAAAGCATGACAGAACAATGACAGAACAAACTCAGGCCCATCTTGGAGGCTACTTGAATGCAGATTCCTTCTGGGTGAGATTTTCTTTCTCCTTTGATTCAGATTCTGGTTACACAGTTGTGATTAGTTTGTGAAAATTCAGTAAACTATATGTATACACTGTTTTCTGAATCTGAAACTCTTCTTTGCTTTTACTCTTTTGTTTAAAAAGCTCACACATTTGCTTTTCCAACATACTCTTCTAGATTTTTTTTTCTTACTCATTGAGGTGAAGGAAGACAAGATTTTCTTGAACAATGGAAGCATTTGGCTGAGCAAATCTCAATGTCTTTAAATCTCTAGCAACAGTTGGTACCACATGGGGATATGTTGGAAATAAAGCATCAATTCTGGGAAAGCATTTTGCTCAGCAGACCCAAACTCTTCTTCAGTGGAATGTCTCAAAGGTTTTTGGAAATCTCATTGTGGTTATAGATGCAAGAAGCTTACCAAATATAAAGCTAATGTTTTACCATCATCAGTCTGATTCAGGTATCTATTCCTCAAATGCTCCAAACTTGGAAGGGATAGAGAGGAGCATTATTAACTGGAAAGGAAGATGAGAAAAACATCAGAGATGATCTTAATTACAAACTATAAGGATTGAGAAATTTGTGAGAGGTTTATAAGACTATCTGAGGGCAAAGATACCATTGTTGTAGAGTAGGCTTTCCTCTTCAAATCTCTGGTTCTAGGTAGAACAATCTATACCTTAGATTTTCATGCCTAAGGCACAGATGGTGGGAACATATGCAATTCAATACTTACCCTGCTCCCATAGGTTCAGAGGGAGGTGGCTATGCTAAATTTCACAACAGAGGAGCCTGTGTTGAGTTTAATACTTTGATGCTGAGATATCATAAAATAGCTTCTATTCCTCAAAAAATGCTTTTCCAGTCTTTCTCTCATTTAGTTATATTATATTATTAATTTCCAAGTTGAGGAACTTTTTCTAAAAACTATTAGAAACTAACAGAGGAATAAGCATTATTATCAATTTAAATAAATAAATAAATGTCATTGCTATTCTCCTCTGATGTATAATTTTGTTATGTCATTTTAGTGAATATAAATGAGAGTTGTCACATTTTTATTTAAGATCTGATTTCTCTAACCCTGTCTCTACCCAATCCCCCCTCTCCCATTTTTTTTCAAATAAAGAAGTGCTTCCACCATTAAGTCTCCTACCCCTGAGGTTTCCCACTCTCACTGTTGGGAAAGGACATTGTCCCTTGGCTATCACATTATGCCTTTTCACTTGCTGTTCTCTCATCTTGGTGCACTCTTGACCCAAATCTTCACATTGCTGGTTCTTCTATAGCATTCCATTATCCTATTTAATTTTCTTGACATTATATGAAATTTTCTTATTTCATTATTTGTTCACTTATTTATGGTACAAAAACTACATAAGAGAAGAAGCACCAATATATACCCAGCCCAAAAGAGTGCCTGGTAAATATATTTCCTAGAATCTAGAAAAGAAAATCTTTTTTTTAAGCTTTTTTCCAGTGCAAGATTATGGCTTGATGGCTAAAGAAGAAATGAAGTCTAGTGCTTTTCCAGCTATAAAGTAGCTTATGAGGTAGTTGGAAAAGACAAGACTTAAGAATAAAATTACTAAGATTACAAAGCAAAAATTGCAAATACCTAAAAAGGCAAGAATATGTGCTGATAAAGAAATTCATCTATAAACATTTCAGGATGAAAATGAGTAGGAGAAACTCCCAT
>JAQIFY010005045.1:0-11333 GCA_028533085.1 Varecia variegata | reverse complement strand
GGGCATCGACTCTCACATGGCTGCTTCCTGCTGGGTGGGGTCAACAAGGAGTGACTGTGGAATGAAACCACTTGACCTGACTAAGGAAATATTCCCTAGTGCCCTTTTTTGGAGCAAAGATCACAGGCATCTCCCTTCTCATTTTGTTGGTTGTGGTCAGACCTGCATAGCTCTTGTTTGCAGAATATATAATAAGTTTAGCTAGCATGTATATCATCATAACCAACAGAAGAACATTCTTAATTTAATAATGCCTCCCAGGATTGACCATATTCCACTAGGAGTCCAAACCAGTCTCCAAGAGTGTCTCGACTAAACCCGCTTTGATGTTCCAAGGTTTGCTGGAGCCAAGTAGCCTGTTGGCTACTTTTGTCAATACAGGTCTCTACTTCAGAGGAGAAATTATTAATAAGTGCAGTAGGTGGTGTTAGTCACCATACAGACTCATCTGTGTTCTGCAAGCATAGTGCAATGCAATTCTCAAGCACTGCTTTAACAAGGCAGTCTATAATTTTCATAGACCAGCAAGAGCAGTTTCATTAGCAATAATGTTTAAAGTCTCAAACAAGTTTCTCAACACATGTTGACTAGCAGCTATATCCTACCAAGGGAGGAGGGAGTAGCCAAAGAAACATTCATCCCTGTCTGGAATTTCCCTGGGAATTTTATGGGCCACTCTAGTAAATAATTTAGGGAACTGGTCCAATGGGCAACCTGTGACCTGTTAAGGACTTAAAAGGGGGTCACTGTGAGTCCCACAAGGCATAATCCCTGAAGACTAATGTTAGGCAGGGCAAGGCCCATCCGCCTCTTTCCCAACTGCATACAAAAATATATCCCAGAGGGACACCAAACCCTCCAGAGGGGGCCATCTGGAACCAACTCATATTGAAATAATAATCACCCTGATTCATTCCCTGGCTTATTGATCTGTTGTTTCTGGTTCTACTATATTAAAGTTACAAATGGGAAGGGACCATGAATTGTTCGGGTTAAAGGCTTTGTATAGATCAGGAGGGATCCCCACAGCTGTATTGTTTCCTGGTGTGACACATCTACAGAATAAATAAATAAATAAATAAATAAAACCCTTTAGGGGGCTTAGTCTGAGAAGTGTCAAATACAATTCCTACTCTGTATAGGACTTGAGGGGCAATGAACAGCAGTAGACAGAGAAGTCTTTCATACCAATTCGGTGTTAATAACTGAATAGGTTGCACCCATATCCACAAAAAAGTCAATTAGTTTGTTCCCTACTGTCAAAGGTACCCAGGGCTCCTTTCAAGAAATCCAAATTGAGTGCCGGGTCTGCATCCTGCGTGCTGTAATACCATTATCTGAATGCTTTTATCTATAGTTTTAGAGCAGCACTTTAATCCCTGCCTATTGTGGCCTTAGGTTCTATTTATAATTTGGTATCTTACTGTTACAAAGGAGTCTGTTCTATCAGTTTTATGATCTCTATTTTAACGTTAATGCTAAACTCCAAAAGGGAGGGGGTATGACAAGCTGTGTCTGACCCCCTCCATTCTCATGGCTGGAAACTCAGTTTTAAGGTTTTCCTGGGGTCCCTTTGGCCAAGAGTGGGTTCAGTCAGTGGTGGTGCAGATTTTATTTTAGTTTATATTTCCCTTTGGCTGAGATTTTCCAGAGGCAGAATTGATGGCCAAAATTTTTACTTTGCCTCATTGTGGCCAGAGTGGTATGGCTACCTGCCCTCGGTCCATCCAGGCCATTTGTGGGAGCCCTGTGGCCAAAGGGGCTTGGAGCCAAAACAACTTTCTAGGCCAGATGGGACTGGAGATGGAAAGACACTTAAGAACCCTTTAAAATCTTTTAGGCAACATGAGAGTAAAAATCAAAACATCAAAGGCAAGGTTACAAAACTAACTTATCTGTAAGCATTGAGCTGTTATAATCTTGATTTTAGTTGTAGACTTGTAGGAATTTGCTATACGCATTTTGTTAAAAATATAAGCATTTTGTTAAAGCCATTTGAGCCTAAGGTGACTGAAACATTTTATCATATTTCTATTTGAATAAACCCCATCATCACCAGGAACAATGATAAAGAAGGCTCTGTGATCAGGTACCTTGATATCCTTTAGGTAATTCTCTTTTAAGTCTATGGGAAGCAGGAAATTCTTTATGGTTGGGATGGATGCGAAGGGGACATATAATGCCCCAAGAGGCAAAGTCCCCCAATTTGCCAGCTGTTTAGACATCTGTGTGCCTCTCCTTGATTTTAAGTGTCTGAACTAATTTCATCCCTTGAAATTGGCCCTTACGATCTCATACGCCCACCTCTTCTACGATAGTCCCTGGGCCTGGGGGTGGGGGTTGTCTGTACACTTTTAGCAGCAGGGAGTTGGCAATGGAGAACAGATCAGGCCCAGTGAGATTGAATAGTTTTTTAAATTCTGGAGGTATCAGGTAAACTTTGCTATTTACTTAAATTTTGCCTTGACTCTGGAAGACAAAGCATAAAGAATTAGTAATGCATTAAGCAAAAAGTCATAAAAAATATTTTAGTATCAGGCCATAACAGCAAACTTAGAACTAAAGAGGCCAAAAGTTACAGGAGATAAGGGAAAAGGTTGAAAGAGAGAGTCATCATCTCAGGCCCTCTCGAGTGGAGAAAAAGCTGAAAGCAGTGAGACATAGCAAAAATTGAACTTCTGGGATATAAATATGAGAAGTTTCAAAAGAAGATTATAGAATTGGAATCAAAACTTCTTTCAATTTCAGTAAGAGAAAATCAATACTTTAAGAAAACCTGGTTGTTTTAACCAAAATTTTCTCCCTTTTTATTATAGTCAACTTGATCACATACAAAATTTCTTCATAAATATTTTTTCATGAACTTTAAACACAACTTATACAGACCACCTATGACATGCTCAGACTTTCTGTTTTTTCTTAAATTTCTCCTTTAAAAAAAAACAGTCATTTTAGTTTTAGGACAAAAATTTACCATACAAAATTTTTTTATATATCGAATTATTCTCTTTCCTTTTTAAGCCTCCTTATCAAAAAATACATCTTTATATCCATGACTTTTTTTATATCTTTCTCTCCTACTTACTGGTTGCTTTCTACCCTTTCTATAAGTAACCTTTAAATAACCTTTATATTACACAAACTTACTCTTTTTCTCAATAAGAACACATTTTAAGCCTCTTTTAAAACTTTTCTTACTAAAAACACATCCTGTTCTTTGATACACTTTATTTATAGAATCACATATATTCACTACAATTCTTATTCTTAGTAATCTTAAATCTTACTGAAAACCAAAGCAGCAAGAAATCATGAATTGTCTGTCATATATCAGTATTTTATATGTGAGAACCATTTTATAATTTTTAGAAAACATGTTTCTTTATAACATAATTTTTCTGTTAATTGGAAATGACCCAGACATTTAATGAGCATTATTTAACAAAACTTTAAGATTTCAAATTACATGAAAAATTTACCTATAAGTATTAATCCCATTTTAAATTTATTGAAGTTACTCATTTTTAGCAGTTTACCTAGATTATTTATGGAAACAGATGTTAGACAAAGCTAGTCATCATTTTAAGTTATTTCCCTATTAACCTTTTTTATAGCCTGTGAATATTAGATATTCACCTAAAAAATAAAGTTAAATACACTGCCATTTTTGTCAATAACACAGAAGATACAGCTGTTTACATTAAACCAATAATATTAAATTAGCATTACTTATCAAAAAAAAAATCACACAAAGATCATTCTACTTTTGACTGGGTTCATAGTTTCATAACTTTTGTGTCAAACCCTGATACCTCAAAACATCCAGCAAAGGCAAAACACAAAAATGACAATAAACCCAGGCAAAAATATATGCTGACAATTTTGAAAATATTTTTTATTTTTATCAATATTTTAAAACTATCTTTATTTATTAAAAATTAATGGACACATTTGAAGCTCTGACTCGGGGGTTGGGGGGCAAGGGCAATATACGTAACCTAAACTTTTGTACCCCCACAATATGCTGAAATAAAAAAATAAAATAAAATAGAAAAATTACTAAAATCACATGACCTTGAAAATCATTTTAGAGTTAATTTATGAGGACACCTTTATTTATAAGCCAATTTAGTACCATGTAGATATGACATATAGCATAATACATGCACATACACAAGAACACATCTAAACACATATACACATATACAAACAGCCAATAGCTTTTACCTCCAAATTCCAGCCATGAGATAACAATACAAACTCACCAGTTCACAAAAGACTGTTGGAACCAAATTGTTTCTCATAAAATTGAAACCTATTCACATGGTTAAGCTTTATTTACCCCAACGGGTAATGTAATGAAGGCTGTGGATCAAAATTTTGGGTAAAACAGTTTCCATGACAGTCTGAGTTTAAAAACCCTCTTTTCACCTTTCTTTTCCCTTCAGTTTCAAATGAGTTTTCAATGTTTATAGTCTAGCTAGAACTAGCTGCACTGTATAAGAAAACCAAGATCTCCAAGTAGCCTTGAATTAGTCATACGTAAAGAGTGCATTTGATCTCAACACCAGTAGAATGTAACAGCAGATTCAGAGTAGGCAGAAAAGAAAATAGAAAGATAGACAGCTTAACAGGCTTTACACTTGAACTCTACAGTGGCAGATTGGCCATTTGAGCTCTGAATTTTCCTTGATGTAATTTGCCTGTCAGTTTAAAAACATGTGTACAAGAATGGCCCACGATTTGTAGCCAGCTAGAAAACCTGGCATGCCTTTGAACTTTCTCATAGTCAGCCCATTTACATGGCACACACCAATACAGACAAACACTCAATACAAACAGAAATTCAAGAGGTTTCAAGCAAAAGCCCAGGGAGCACCAAATCAAACAAATACAAATGAAATGGTTCTCAAATCAGGTAAAAGTCCAACAGGATACTACAACAAGAACAGAGTAGCTTATTCCTAGGAAAAGCCCAAATAAAGGGGAAGGGAAATCCCAGCTGTACACAGGTGAGCAACTTACCCTACGAATTCCAAACTGAGTCAACTCGCAGAGGTTTGTCAGTTCCTTGCTCCAGCAGCTGTATGCTAGTGCAGGTGGTGGCCCCCACCAGGGAATCAAGGGGAGTCTCCAGAATAAATGGTCCTGGCAGCTGCCAGGGAGTTACCTGAGAATTCCCCCGAACAGGGCCGGCTGGCCACAAGCAGCTACTCCTTGTTGTGCTTGCCCAATGTGTACCCCAGTCTGAGTTCATAACACTCACCACAGGACAGGCAATGAGTCAAGAGACAAGGTGTTGGGGCAAGGAAAACGACTTTTATTCAGAGAGCCGGCAAACCAAGATGGCAAACTAATGTGCTAAAGAACTATCTTAAGTTAGTATGAACTTTAGGTTCCTTTTTATGAAGAAAGAAGGAGGGTATTGAAAGAGGTAACCAAGGATCACAGACATCTGGGCATCAGTGAGGGTCTGAGGAGGTTATAAAACTTCGAGGCTCCTGGTCAGTTAACTTTGAATGAGTAGGTCAGGCCACCATATTCATATAAATCTTTAACATAGCATTGTTATTTGTGTGCAAACATTCTTTATCTCCCCAGGAGTTAGTTTTGGGGAAAGGATGGTTATTATCTTTCTTCTAGAGTTGAACTAAAAACTAAACTCTTCCTATAATTAGCTGCCCTACATGCAGAGCTAATCAGAAGCTATTAACCTAAAGGATATTACTGCAGGGTGTCAGAAGGAAAACGGAGCTGGTCATGCTAAGCCTCCCTTCCACTGTTACATTTTCCCATGCAGGGGAAAGTATTTCCAGCTGTGTCATCTAAGTTATACTTACAACATCCCAATAATGGAAAATATACATTAAAATTATCTCTGTCTTCTTATGGGTTGGTTATGACTAAAATAAAGCAACCATTATTTCAGATAGCCAGGAAGAAAGGAGATATGCTGCCTCGATTTGAAGGAAGATAGTTTAGGATTGAAGAAAAAAGAATTGAAGATTAAGAAATTGGGGGTGGGAGGATGACTAGACACTGACCCTACCCCGAACCTTAACTCTAAGTTGAACCTCTATTCTGTTGGTTTTGGCTTTGTGATTAGTCTGTGACACTGGTCTCTCAGCAATTTCAGGTTAGAAATTGTGCAGTAGAGGGTAAATTCATCAGGACTTTGTTGCTCCAATCATATACATTCCAAAGTAAGATCTGTCTTCAGAAGCACTGGCCCCTGGCTTGCTCTTGGGAGATAACCTCTGACCTTTTGGAATACTTTGGTTTTGTATTCCTGAGGCTGCTTAGGCTACCCTGTATCAGTATGAGCAGATAGCTTATGCTAACAATGACTGTGGTGACTGTCTGCTTTTATATTCTTGAGGCCCTGAGATATTTTGTATTAGTTTGACCTCTGGGTAGGAGTAGGAGGGTAAGTGAGCAGCTAGACACTAAGTAGCTAAGGTCAGTCATATGGGTGCTCCAAACCTATATGACTTACCCTCAATAAAACCCTGGACACCAAGCCTCCAGTAAGCTTTTCTGGGTGTCAACACTTTACACACGTTGTCACACATCACTGCTGGGAGAACTAAGCACATCTCCATATGACTCCATTGGGAGGGGACACCTGGAAGCTTACGTCTGGTTTCTACTGGAATTCGCCCATGTGCCTTTCCCCTTTGTTGATATTGATCTGTGTCCTTTCACTGTAATAAGCTATAACCAGGAGCATGGCAGTATTTCTGAGTCCTGTGAATCCATCTAATTAATCATTAAGCCTTAGGGTGGTCCTGGAGCCCCCAAAACAGAAGTGACTGAAAGAGATTGCTGGAGAAACTTGTCCCCTGAATATTAATCAGAGATCAATATTTTGTACTGCCTAGCTAGAAATAGAAATGCTCAAGGGTCTTTGGATAATTGTTCCCTTGGAGCCAGAGTCCTGGAATTGAGCCCTTCCCCTTTATAATGACTATGTCAGAAAACAAACGAAAGAGCCACTGACCATGGCAGGCTTTCTCATGCTAGGCTAGGCCCAGGGAAACATTTTTAGCACAGGCCTTCTCCCTTTCCTCTGTCAACTGCAGAATAAACACCTGTCCAGTACTCTCGAAATGTGGGAGCTCACTAGCTTGTGAAAAAAGAAAAGGAAGGTGTACTCTCTGGCACTTCATACTCTATGGTCTTTTCTATAAAGCAGATGACTTTATTTAGATAATCGAAGTTTTATACAATTCATGAAACAATTTTGATATGTTATGTTTTATACTTACAGGAAAACATTTTAAACTCTCTTAATATATTGAAAAATCAGAATAATTCATAAAATTAGACCATTGTTCTAGTTGGGCCAAAAATTTAATGATATTTTTAAGAAGGAATAAGGAAAATGAGGAAAGAGAAAAATAAACTTCTAGTGTAATAAAGTCATAAGGCACTTCAGGCAGAGAAATTACTGTATCTGGAGCATTCTGTTTCCCTCCTGAATAACCAGAAAATGAACTATCACATTTCAGTGTGTTAGAGTGCCTAAACTACTTCTGTTGTTTCTAAAAATCCTACTTAAAGATTGCAAATGTCATTTAGCTTTCATACTAAATCTCCCTATCCCAGTCCACCAGTTTCTGGCTTCTACCTCTTTGTCACAAAATGTCTTCAGATAGTTTTTGTTTAATACACATTTTAAAAATCCCTAAGGCACCTAGGACAGAAACCACTATCATCTCCCACTCAGTACAAAGTATGAAAATCCCATGTGACCTGGCAAAGCTTATGAAACTTGTTAGGTTGGCCTAAGCAACGCAATTCACCAAGGGGAGGCCATGAAGGACTGAGGAACTTGGGTTTTCCAACCCAGACCCAGCTCATTCAGTCTACCGTGGTTTACTACTAGCCAAAATGAAAACACGTTTCACAGTTTCACATTAGAGATATGAAACATAACTCCTTCCCACCTGGAAAAAGTGTGTCTGGGTTTCATTTTAATTTTCATGCATAAAGGACACAACAAGCAAACAACAAAAATCTCAAAACCTTTCTTTTGAGTTCTATCAAAAGTATGAGAATATTAGCAAATCTATTATGAGGCTTGTAATTCTGGGCAGCATTAAAAGTCCCTCCATCCCAGCCATGTATAAAGCAATAAACAACCTTCATACTGGAGAAGACTGTGAGTCAGTTTATAGCTTCAATAAGAATAAGCAGCTAAACCAATCTATAGGCCCATTTCCACTTAATAAACTTACACTTTAAAAACACTAAACCTAATGCTAGAAAGAACTGCGTCTATCTATGATGCAGTTTCTAAAAAAATCACAGCCATATAGCCCCATCAGCTAACTTGAAGCAAGATTTCCCCTGAATAAAAATTGAAAAGTCAAGGTACAGAGAAATACTCTCCAAATTCTCTAAATGTAGGTAACAAAACAAGTTTGGATTTAAGCAGCATGAGAAAAGCACTGGTCACTGAGAACAACTTGCTTGGAGCAGAAATATTGAGATCTATTAAAGTTATCATTATAGAGATGTGACATTACAGGGCCTTTTGGAAACCATAACGCAGCTCAACATTTAAATAAGAACAGGAGTATACAAGAAGTACCAAAAAATTCTTAATCTGTTCACTCAGATAATTGACTAGATATTTGACATCATGTCCTCAGGGCAGGATAGCCTTAAATGCCCATATATTTGCATAATGACTTTCCTCTGTTCCTTTTGTTCTTTCTCTTACTTACTCCCCTTGCTTTAGAATACTTCTGCTATTTCCAGAAACCCTCTAATGGGAACTTAATCCCCTGAGGGATAAAATTTTGGTAACCTGGGATCTTCAAAACACCTTGTCTAATTTACTGCTGGTGTTAGAAATCCTTGGAACATTAAAGGAGAAAAAGTTTCCAGATCAGGAAAAACTCTCCTTTTGCCTGTTGCCAAGATTGTGGAAAAGGAGTAATTGGACAGACAGTGAAGCATAGAAAATGATATTGAAGCTTTAAAAAGTACGGTGATCTCAATAAATGAAGATCTAAACTGCATTCATGGAATAAGACCTCAATACCGTTAAGATGTCTACTCAACCCCAAATTATCTATAGACTAAATAAAAATCTCATGGGCCTTTTTGAAGACACTGACAATAATTCTAAAAATTTATATGGTAATGCAAAGGATCTAGAACCACTAAGATTCTGTATTAGAGTTCTCTAGAGAAACATAGCCAATAGAATATACATATATATATAACATATATGCATATACATTATGTGTGTATATATATGTAATATATATTAGGAGATTTATCATGGGAATTGGCTCACACCTTATGGAAGCAAAAAGGTCCCACTGTCTGCCATCTGTAAGCTAGAGAACCAGGAAAGCCATTGATGTAACTAAGTCTGAGTTTAAAGGCCTGAAACTCAGGAGAACTGATAGTATAACTTCCACTGAGCCTGAAGGCCTGGGAACAGGTTGAGGGGATGAGGGGGTGCCACTGCCACTGTAAGTTCCAGAGTTCAAAGGCCTGAGAACCAGACACGCCAATGTCCCAGGGCAGCTCAAAAAGATAGAGAGCAAATTTGCCCTTCCTCTACCTTTTTGTTCTATTCAGGCCCTCAATGGATTGGGTAATGCACATCCACACTGGTGAGGATGTATCTTTCTTTACTCAGTCTACCAATGCAACTGTTAATAAATCTTTTCCTGAAGCACCCTCACAGATACACCCAGAAATAATGTTTTACCAGCTATCCAGGCATCCTTTAGCCAAGTCAAGTTGACACATAAAATTAACCATCACAGATCCCTATGTTGCTAAAATTTTGTGATTACTAGCAATCTATCTTAAGACTTTTTAACATATAATGGTGAAAAATTAAAACCTACCTAAATGTCCATCAATAATAAAGTAGTAAGGCAAATTATGATATATGTGTATAACTGATTAAATATTACACAAGAAATAAGATGGTTTGAGATTACAGTTTCATTTTAAATAAAAATTCTATAATAGGTATATAGAATTGATGGGATTATATATGGAATTTTAAAGTGTTTATGGGAAAACATTTTCAATTTGTTTTATATGGCACCAGAGAAGAAAACCAGAATCAGATAGTAGAGATTTCTGGGATGTAGGTTTCAAATGAATACCTGGAAATTCTCTAAATCCATAGATCTCTCAAAACTGGAATGAAATGTCTTAGGAGACTGATATTTTTCCTACCAGAGGTAGTGTCTTGTCAGAGGCAGAATGACCAGTTATGGGGCTATTCTAGAGGGAATAGAAGCCTCTGCTACAGAGTTCAGTTCCAACCCTACAGCTGACAGATGTGATAGCTGTGTGGATCAGGGTGGCCCTTCTGGGAAAGGATCATGAGAAGAGTTGTTTTGTTGTTGTCAGGGTTGGATTTAGTGTTTTCTTCTCTGATGCCACATAAAAACAAATTGAAAATGTTTTCCCATTAAAAAATTTGAAATTCCTGAAACCAGCCAACAGGTCAGCCCCCTAACTCTACTCAATAGATAGAACATCTCCAATTCTTTCCACTATTCCTCTTATGATATGGTTTCAATCCTACTCACCACACTGGTCATGCTTTTCTGAATGCACATCAGTTTTGCCATTGTCTTTCTTGAATTGCGATACACTGAACTGTGTAAAATTCTGCAGAAGTAGTGGGAAAACTGTGATAAGAAAAGCACAGATTGTTCTTCTGATCTGCATATTACATTAACGCATTAGAGGTTCAGCTGGAGATGACATTAGGACCTGAACACTGAGGGTGTGGACAGGACAGGAGGCAAGGTTGTCTTCCTTTTATGTGCTAAGTCCAACAGTCTACATGTGCTTCCCTTCCAGAAGATTCGGATTTCTCTACTGTGGAAAAATATCTCTCCTGTGCTCAGTGCTCAGTTTTTCCTCTGGTTCAGTCTCTTCTACTCACTCCCTCTTATTCCTGGTTATGACTCTCCTCTCTAGCCTCAGAATCTTCAATTTCCTGGATCCTTTTTTATGATTTCTTTAGTTATCCTCTTTGTTCTAGATAATAAGCAGGAAGGAGAGAACTTACTGCTGAATATTTTTCACTTTTTCCTCAAGCCAACAAACCGAAAGGTAAACGTTTTTTTTTTTTTTATTTCAGCTTATTATGGGGGTACAAAAGTTCTGCATAGATATATTGCCCATGTCCCTCCCAATCCGAGTCCGAGCCTCAAGCGTGTCCATTCCCCAAACAGTGCACATCGCACTCCTCCTGTAGGTATACACCCATCCCCGCCCCCACCCCCGTCCCCCCCAAGTCAGAACTTCAAGCGTGCCCATTCCCCAGACAGTGCACATTG
>JAQIFY010005044.1:0-11333 GCA_028533085.1 Varecia variegata | reverse complement strand
TCTGCAAGGTGTGTATCTTGTCAAGCCTTCCAGCATATTAGTCACCTCTTGCTCGTCTTGCCCAATTAGCATGATGTCACTGATAGAGCGGATTTGTGTGATGTTCTGTGGTATGTACAGCCCGTTCCAACCACTTCCGACCATATTACGAAAGAGAGTAGAAGAGTTAACAGAGCCCTGAGGCAAAACTGTAAATGAATATTGCTGTCCGTTCCACATGAATGCAACTGGTTTCTGATCTCTCCTGATTCAGGTAGAAAAGAATGCATTTTCCACATGAATGATTGGATATTATGTACCTGAGGGCTTATTAATCTGTTCTAGTAGCAATGGCCTCCTTGCCACACAAGCACCGTGCTGCACTGGGGCTATTCCTTGATTAAACTGCAGTAGTCTTCATCCAGCTTTCTCTGAGGCCAGACTGGCAAACCTACTGGAAATATAATAGGATAGGGACCCCACCCCTGAATCGCTTAGGTTTTTAATGAAGGCAACTCACCTCTGCTATCTCCCCCCAAGTGTCATGTTGTTTTTGATTTACTTTTTCAATCAGTGACGGGAACAGTTTTATTTTCTACTTGGCCCTCTCCGCTATGTTGGCTCATGCTGTATAGGACAAGGACCAATCTGTGTACGTGGTAAGAGGCTGGGGCAGTGGAAGAGTGTAACTCCAATGCCAAGTATAACAACTACAATTATACGTCCAGGAACTGGGGAAATAATCATAGTGGGCTCTCTGGGAGTTGACTGTTAACCAGAATTCCAGAATTCCTTTTGTTATTGCTGTTTTTGCATATAGTAAGCAGTGCCATTGGTTGTCCCTCTGCTATGCCTCTGGAATGGCATGCTCCGTCTACCATCTCTGCAACTCCCTGCCTGTCAAGCCCTCTTAGCTGCCTCTACCACATTGCCAGTCATTATGATAATTTTAGCTACCTGGCTCTTAATCAGTTTTGTGCTGCCAACTTGCTTTTATTACTTCAGGCCCCACCATACCCGTGATATTAAGCTTAGCCCTGTGACCATCTCCTCTACCTGCAAAGGAGAACTACTTTTCCTTTTTTTTTTTCCTTTTTTGGTGGTGATGGCTGGTGTCCTTCTCACTAGCACATTCTTGATGGTCTTGGTGAAAGGTATGTTCTCTGGATCTTTGCAGACCATCATCCTCTGCTGGCCGGTCTGGCCTCATACAATATATTCATTTTGATATGCCCACTTTCTGGAGCCTCTTCATTCCATCCTCTGAGGTCTGCCAGGGCATCATTGGCATTTCTCTTTTGCTCAACCTTAGCTATTGCTCCTTCTGGAACTTCTAAGAGCCACCCTAGCAGTGACTTCACCCCATCCCCTGAGGCTTTGCCAGGGTAATAAATCCTGTGTCTTAAGAAACTAATCTTAAGTCAATAAATTCTTACTTATCTAGTTTTACATTCTTGCTCATACACCCTCAAAATCCCAGGGTACTCCACTGGAATTTGCCAGTACTGCCTAGCTAATTCTTGTAGCCCTGTCTGTGTATAATCTTTTCCCTCTCTTTTCAAACCCATGTCTTCCCTAGCTAGGCTTTGCCCGTTATTGACCTAGTGGCCAGGAGGGGACGTGGGGGCAACTTCCAGAGATGGACACCTCTTGCATTGTGGGAGAAGGGACTCTGCAGTGCCCTACAGCCCAGGACAAGGGCTAGCTTTTATGAGGAAGTGTGTCCACTTCTGTAAACTGTGAGGGTTCGGAGGAGTATGAACAGCCAGCATCCTCAGGGCATCCATGCAAACGTCCCCACCTGATATTTTAGAGTCCCAGGTTTTCCCAACCAGAGTCTATTAGTATAAGAGGTCTGCCTTGGCTGAGCATTCAAACATTTCTGGAGTCATGCAACTCTAACTACCAACTGTTAACTGTTCCACTGTGTCAGAAATATCACAAGATATGGAGCTTTTTGTTAGTTACCAATGAAGCTCTCTGGCCCTAAAAATTAACCTGTTACTTCTTATTAATGGATCTCAGTTTCTCATTAGCTCTCTGCAGGGCATCAGTACAATTTAGCACTAAGCAATCAACTGTGCTGTCTGTAAGCGTCCCCATTACCACCAATATTGCTTAAATTTCTGAATCATTGCACCTTCAAAGGCATTCCCCTCCATAATAAGGTTTTCCCAGATTTTCACTAGTGAAATTTGTAGGGTTGGACCACTACCAAGTGCCAGGTATGTCTGTGACCCACACTGCATGTAGGACAGCATCTTTTTTGCCGACCAGGCAGTGAGTGAGCCAGTCTCAGATTTTCATCTTACTGCCTGTGTTGTCAGACCACTCCTGGCACCACTTGTGTTAGTTGTGCATTTCCAAGAAGCAGGTAGCAAGATGAGATCAGACATACAACAGATTTATTAGGGGAAATTACCTTTGAGGGAAAATACTTAGGAAGCCTTAGGAGGCTGGGAGAACCATCAGACTGGGATATATGTCTGGCCCCATGAAGGAGAAAGAGAAGGAAGGAAAAGCTGGACTGCAGTGCAGTTCTAAGAAAATTTCAGCAGGGCTTATATCAAGTCCTTGAGCCAAAGTCACCTGCAGAAAAGTTCTGCATTTCACAGGACTGGGCCTGCTTTAGTATCTTCTCTCTGCACAATCATTGGCTGAGTGCAGCCTGTGGGAAGTATTACATTAGCATGAAGCCAGTGATGAATTCGGAGGGCAGTAACTAGAGTATTTTATGGCCACACAGATGTATTTTTTTAAAATTTATTACTATAAACAATTCTGCATTTAATATCTTTATACATGTCTTCTCTCAACCATATATAAGACTTTTTCTAGGACTTGTATTTGCAGATTACTGAGTCACAAGTTATGTGCCTTATCTATTTCACTAAATCCCTTAGTGACATTCTTCAAGTAAGTTAACTCCCAGTAGCATTTAATAAAAAATTCTATGCTTTGCCAAAAATTTGTATTATCACCTTAAAAATATTTAGCTGATGGGCAAACAGTGGAAACTCATTTTTGTTTTTAATTTGTATTTCTCTGCTTTCTAATGAAGTCGGACATCTTTTTAAGTGTTTATTTGTTACTCGAGTTTTTAATTGTTTGCTTGTTCTTGTCTTTCCCCTCTTTTTATTTTAGCAGTCTTTTCTCTTTCTGATTTTTAAAATTTGCTTTAATGTACTCTAGATGTTGCCCTTGTACCCATTGTACACATTGAAAATATTTTTTCTCCAAGTCTACTGGTTGTCTTTGCACTCTGTTTATGGGACAATTCATTTCACAGAAAAATTAATTCTTGATAAAGTCAAATATTAATTTTTCCATTTGTTCTCTTTGGACCCTGTTTAAAAAAACCATTCTTCACCCCAAACACATAAACATTACAACCATATTTTCTTCTAATTGCAGATTGAAAACTTGCTTTTATGCTTATTTTCGATGTAAAATTCATTTGTGTTTATGTTGGGAGGTAGAAATACAATTTTGTTCTTTGCTGTGTCCAAGGTTCTATTAATATATCTAATTCTTGGCAGTTTCCAGATTTTAAGTGGGTACTCTTTCTACTACCTGAGTTATTACCTTGAAACGAGTGCACCACATGGGCACCCTACAGGAGAGAATGGGGAGGAATATTTTAGATGCATTTTTCCTCCTTTGGGGACTCCTTAAATTTATGGCAAATTGTGGGTTTGCAGACAAAGAAATGGGTAAATGGACTTAGTGGCAAAACAACTTTTAAATGCTCTGTCAACTGGACATTTAGCTAAAATTTTAATAGAACTAACAGTATTCAGCTGTCATACTTTTTGAATTGATTTATAAATATGAAATTCAAAATTACATTCATCTGATTTTAAATCAGTTGTTTTAGATTTCATTTCAGTGCATAATACTAAATAAATTATGTCCGATAGAATATGTTCAAAATATTAAACCAGTTAGTGTAAACAAAATTAAAAGGAGGGTTTCCAGGTAAGATAGTATCTTGAGCTTGGCAGCCTATCTGTGTTTATCAATTAGGAATTCGGCTGCAAATGAAAGGAAACCCCAGTCAAACTGCTTTGAGTCAACAGAGACCTTAATTGGCTCATATACCTGAAAAGTCTAGAGAGTCGAACTTCAGCATGTCAGGGCTGAGATGGAAGTGCCCAGCTTCCAGTCTGAGGTTTTGCCACTGACAATGCCAAGTCCACTCTTACCCTCTCCCCTCAGGAATGCAAGCAGCATTGATGTAGCACCTCTAGCACCATGTCCTGCCAGGTGCAGATCCCATGGGAGAGAGCAAGGACTTCTTCCCGGAAGGTGCAGCAAAAATTTTGCTGCCTCGCTTATTGGTCCTGAAGCAGATGAACTGAGATTTGCAAAAATTTTCTTCCCAGGGTGAAGATGGTTTATAGTTAAAACAAAAAGGTGATTGGATGCAAGACCCCCAAAACAACAGATGTTCACTGTGTTCCCTCATGCTCAGATTCTGATTCAAATAACCATCTCATATGACCACAGAGAAAAATACCACTTATCCCTGGAAATTGGAAAGTAGTCCTATTCCCAAGTCAGAATATTTGAAGGATATCTCTGTATACTGTGTAGATGTGAACAGACTGAAAGAAGAAACCACCCCATAGCTTCTTTGGGAATGGAATAACGGAAAGCGTGGCAGAAACCTGCTGTCTTTTTCTAAATCAAAGTGAAGAATGGAAGAGAAGTAGGGAATTAGCCCAGAAGAACCCCTCCATAGTCTTGGGAAGCTTAAGAGATTCTAGAACCACAGAAAGTACAAGGCCCACAGCACTTACAGCCTGATTTATTCTGTGGGCCACCATGATTGATGAGGAATGTAGACACTACTGAGCTGGGCTCTTAAGAAAGGAACTTTTCCAGTCAAAGAATGGAGATCCCGCTTTGGCTAACTCCCTGGACACCAAAACAATGACAGAAAACTAATTGTAAGTAAAGTTTCCTATCACTACTTCATTTGGCTCTGTTTCTTCCTCCCCACTCCACACTTCTGGATTTCTCAACTAGTAATTAGTTACAATAGTCTCAATTTTTCCTCTTCTCTGGACACTAAAAAATGAACAGACATTCACATTATATCTGAAAGAATCCATTTTAACTCCCAACTCTGACAATCATAGACCTCTTTTTACAAGAATGAGAAAAGAGTTTTGTTTTTTTAAAACCCTCTGGACATGTGAAATAACATATGTATTGAAAAGAAAACTTTTTCTAAGGAATCAACAGATGACCATCATTCCTCATAAAACAAATTTACTACAAGAAAGGAAAGCATAGCATATTCTCTATTATGTGGTATCAAGATTCAATAAAACATTGTCTTCATGGACTAAGAATAGGAAATCAAAATAATAATGCTGAGACTAAGAAAGATTTCATGGAAATGACTATATGACTCCTGAATTTAAAATTGCAAAGAAGGCAATGAAAAGCAGATTGGACAGATGCTATAGATTCCAAACCCCAAACTTGAGCTCAACCTAACCATTTATTTTTTTCCATATCAGCACCCAAACAACTACGGAAAATAAAATTGTATACACATTTACACTTTAAATTGATGATTGAAAAACTTCACACGGGCACTCAATATCCTCTAACAATACAAACACATGTTCCAAGTTAATGAGCTTTCTCACTGGTTGAGCTATTTCATGCCTTTGCTTACAACATTCTACATTAGCAAGAATCATGCTAAAATCAATGCAGAACAGGAAATGAGGGTGGCAGTATCTAATCTGATTCTGAAGTTTGAGAGTCAGCCACATCCCATTTGTGATTGTGATTATTTAAGAACAAAATAAAAATATTATTTTTATATTTTAAAAACATCTTCCATCTTTTCCTTAGTGATAATCTCACCTCATGTTTACTAAGAATATCATGAGCATCAGTTTGCAAACTCCATCATGCTCTCACCACCAAACATACAAACCTGCCTGAATTCTTATTCATCCTTTCTTTTTCTTTTCTTTTTATAGTGGAAGACATGTGCCTTCCCCTGTCAAAGATTAATCAATCCCTCAATCCTTCCACCTATGTCCTGCCTTCTATCTCATCTAATCAAATCAAGGACTTGACTTCTACAAATTTCCCCTTTAACTCCTGCATAATTAACTTTGTTTTTCTTCTGGATTATTCCCATAAGCCTAAACATGTACTTTATTTCCTCTGATTTTAAAAGAATAACTAAATGAGAGGCTTCATTTTACCAGTTTCCACACCATTTTTCTGATTTTCATAGCAAAACATTTCAAAAGAGTTGCTTACACTCATTTTCTCCAGTTCCTCACCAAATATTCATGCTTCATCCTATCTTATCTGTCCCAACTTCTCCACTGCCACTGTTAAAAAGTCTACATATTGCAAAGCCCAATGGATACTTTCTTTCTTCTTTTTCCTTGACCTCTCAACTGCACTTGATATAGTTGGTCATTTTCTCCTTCATGAAATCTTTCCATTCTCAACTTTGTTACATTATATTCTCCTGATTTTTTTTCTTATCATGCTGACTATTCCTTATCCATCTCCTTAACTGTCAACTTCTCTACCTGACCTCTGAATGCTGAATTTCTTCAGGGATTGAACTTGTGCCATTTTCGCCTTCTTTATCTGCATTCTTTCTTCAGATTGTTCCTCGCTTTAAACATCATTTATGGGATAACAATGCTCAAATTATACTTCCAGAACTTTTCTGATGTTCTGCATCACACGCAAAAAACTGTCTCTTAACATCTCCAATGACTTATTGGCTTATCTCATAGCTGTTTCACCCCATGTCTTTTCTAACTCTGTAAATGGTTCCATTTGTTTAAGCAAGAGACTGTAAAGTCATTGTTTTTTCTTCACCCTCACATCCAATAAGTCATCAAATCTGATCAGGAAAAATCTATTGCTACCATCCTAGTTCACACCACATCTCTTGCATTGATAGCTGCAATAGCCCACTAACTAAACTGCCCATTTTCTCGTTTTGCCTTTCTACAAGCATTCACCCTTTGTAAGGCATTCAAAACAATCCTTTAAAATCATCTATCTCTCCCTGCTAACAACCTTTCAGATAGCTTTCCACTGCACTTTAAGTCCTTGTCTTCTTCATACTCATCTCATGCCATGACTGTCCTTTGTCACTGTACTCCAGTAGTGCTGGACTCTTTTTCAGTCCTAGAACACCCAAAGCTCTTTGCTTTGCAGCTCCCTCTGCTTGGAACACTCCTTCTCCATATAGCTGGTTCTTGTCCATTGTTTAGCTTAAGTGTCACTTCCAGAGAGGAGGCTTCCTTGTCTATGCTCTCTACGTAGCCTCCTGAGGATATTCTGTATCACCACACACCATTAATTGACTCATAGCAAATATCATAAATTGTAATTATTTATATATTGTTTATATTATTTTTTTTTCTGTTAGCCATGGGAAAGGTGCCACCCAACAGAAACTGTGACATTTTGGTACAGAAATGCACCCCCCATCCCAACCAAGGCTTGGCAGGAAAGAATCAGGATGAGTAAACACCCCAACCTCACTCCCCATCACCTCTTACCTCTTTCTGCTTCCTTTTGACAAGAACCAGAGGGTAAAAGAAGCTGGGTTACGCAGTCCATAGAGTTCAGCATCCTGGGAGACAACGCAGGACAGTAAAGGACTGAGAATGTATCTGAGAGGCAAATGGAGACTGCACAGCATACAGATTGAAGACAGAGCAAAGTGAGTTTAATGGGAATTCAAGAAGAAAAGTACATTGCAGAAAGGCTGTGATCAAAGAAGCAAGATGAAAATGAAATCTTTCCTGGACTGTAGAAAGATTTGAGTCCACAAATCACAGACACTCGTCAAAGAACAGAAACACAAGGGCTTTCTTTGAATATATACTCTCTAGATACCAGCCCTTGAAACATTACTCAAAGATTTACTAAAGCTATCCAAGAAATGAAAATAAATAAATAACTAAAGAAAGAGGAAAATAAATGAACTGGAAGTAAGCGATAAAACTAACAAACCAGAGATTCTTAAAATTTTAGGTATTTTTAAACGTTTAGAAAATCCAATGCAAATACTAAAAATAAGCATAAGAATCTTATAAAACAGCTTCTCAATTTCAATCATAGATGATGTTAATTAAACTGGGAAATAGAGAAAAGAATAAAAGACAAAAAAATTTTTTTACAAGGATATCAACAAAAATGATTTTATTCCTGGCATTCATAATTACTGGAAAAGACATAATTGTTCTAATAAAACTGATAGTACCAAATAGCTGTATCTTAAAAAGTTAAGAAAACATAATCAAATATCAGAGTACATAAAAAATAAACACTAAGAAATATTAATGCACAAAGATATAGTAAATGCATATTAATGCAGAAAGACATAATAAATATAACTGGATTGACATCCTTTATTAAAAAACAAAGACTAACATATTTATCAAATTTCATCTCCGTCATCTTAATTTACAAAGATAGGTTAAATGTGTGACTTATAAAGGTATAAGTAAAAAATATATTTTCAGGTAAGTGTAAACAAAAAAACAAAAAACAAGATGACCATTTTATTTTTAGAAACAAACTAGAATACAAGCTCAAAAGCATTGGACTAAGTGGGGAAATGTCACCACTTTACATAGATTCAAGATGTAATTTCTAAGAAGATATTATTATCATGAAACTTTGTAGAACAAATAGAAGGACATTGACATATATATAAATAAGTAATTGCCGAAAAGAAGTCCTTGAAAAAATACAATTTTAATGGAAGACTTTAACACATCACTCTTAAATAGAAAAATTACATAAGGGCATAGTAGACTAGAATAATAAAATTACTAAAGATGTTCCATAAGTTAGACTAAATACTGTATCTTAAGAACCCATATTAGAATAAAATTATCATTTACTAGTCCAAAAAATGAATTTACAACATTAATGCTAGCCAGCTTAAATGTGTTCAGTCTCACTTCTGGTCAGCTACTACGCCAAGTGACTTTTTTTTTTTTTGCATGTATCATCTCTTTTAATCCTCACAATAACACGAGATAGACATTACTGAACACACTTAAAGGTGCAAAACTGAAGCTTAAAGAAGTTATGTAACTTATCCAAGACAATCACTGGTGTAGTGAAGGAGACAGAATTCTAACTCTAGCTGTGTCACTTCAGATCTATGCTCTTAATCCCTTTAATATACTCTATCGCAGAACAATTAATTGTAAATAGGAGAAGCTGAACATGACACTGAGGACAATTCACTAAAATTAGAATGAATCTTCAATAAGAGAAAATTTTAAAATGTTCTTAACTTGTATTTGGGTGAAAAAAGAAAACCCAAACAAATTAATTATGTTGAAAATACTGTATTCAAATAATATACAAGAAGCCCCCAAAGCACTGAAGGGTATATTTATAGATTTAAATTATTATATTCTTAAAAGCAAGAGAATGAAAATAAATGGATTATGTATTGAATTCCAGAATTTAGGAGAAGGAAGAAGGGATGCTGAAGGGGAATACAACAAGCACACCTACAGAAAGCAAGAGCAAAAGTAAAAAGTAATAAATTGGAAAACAGATTTTTTAAAGAGAGAATAGATATGCAAATGTGATTTCTATAAACACACACACATACACACCAAAACCAAATTTTCATGAAGCAAAGTTTAAATTTACCGTGTGATGCACTCTAATGTTTTCAGCTTCTTTAACAGCTTTGTCAGAGTATAAGTGATAAATAATAAATTTCACATATTTAAAATGTACAATTTGATATGTTTTGACATATGTATACACCCATGGAGACATCAACACAATCAATATAATTAAAATACCCACACACTGAAAAGTTTCCTCATGCTCTTTTGTAATCCCTTCCTCTCCCCTCTTCTTCCTCCCCCATCCACAGAAAAACACTAATCTGCTTTCTGTCACTATAGATTAGTTTTCATTTTTAGATTTTTATTAAAATACAGAATCATAAAGTATTCACTTTTTTGTTTGGCTTCTTTCACTAAGTGTAATTATTCTGAGATTTATCCATGTGGTTGCATGTGTCAATTGTTTATTCTTTTTTATTGCTGAATAGTATTCCATTGCATGGATATACAAAATTTGTTCATTCACTCACATGTTGATGGGTATTTGGGTTGTTTCCAGTCTGAGAATATTATAAATAATGCTATTCTACTTGGTTTTATGTTTTTAATCTGGCCTTAGCTGTTTTAAACTGACGGTACAGACACTAATGAGATCTGGTGTGGAGATGGAACCCATGAGACTGGATGAAATCATTAAAAGAGTGGCCACCATGGTAGGAGAAAAAGCATTTGAGTGGGGAGTTCTTGGAGCCACTTGATAGCAAAGGAGTTTCATGCATACAGTACTTGTGAGCACCATGTTACACACAGAATAGGTTCTATTAGGGAAAATCTTACAAACCAAGAAGTAACAAAGCATATATGATCACCTGAGCTCTCATTTCCACAGACAATACTCCAGAAGAAGACTACCACCCCTATAATGCTCTAGTATGTATAGAAATAGGTGGGAACAGCTAGATTACTAGGTGACAGTGGAAGCTCCTTCCTTAAGGAAGTGACTGTCTTAGAAAGTCAGGTCTGGAGCACCGCAGCTGGCATCTGCTAGTTCTTTTGTTGAGCTAATTCAGTCTTGATTAACTACCAATAGAGAAGAAATGAGCCCCTAGAACTATCTAAATGTCTCTCCTTGCCTAATGAAAAAGCAATATCAAGGATTTGAGAATGATCAGTGATTTCAAATGATGCTGACAGATCAAGTAACATGAGAACTGAGAATTGATCATTGGATTTAGCAACAGGGGGATCATTGACCACGTAGACAAAGCCAGTTTTACTGGGGTGCCGGAGGAAGTGCCTGAGTGAAATGAAATTAAGAGCAGATGGAGAGGAGGAATTTGAAATAGTGTAAGGAACTCTTGCAAAGAGTTTTGCTGCCAAAGGCAGAGAAAAAAAATGGGTGATATAGCTGGCAGGGGAAATGCGATCAAGAACAGTTTTTCTTCTTAATATAAAAAACATGACAATGCATCTGTCTGTTTATGGGAATGATTCAGAAGAGAGCAAAAAGGAGCAAGGGCAGAGAGCAGTGTCCTGAGTGAGACAACAGGGGATCTTGCGCACAAGAAGGGAGTACACAAAGTGCTCCTTTAGTAGGAGCAGGAAAGTTGATCTATCAAAACAGGTTTGAAGATAAATTGCATGTGGACAGACACTGAAGGTGGGGTAGACATCATGGTGGTGGTAAAGGGTGGGTCTATGGGAGCTCTCCTTTGATTACTTCAATCTTCTTTTTTTTTTTTT
>JAQIFY010005043.1:0-11333 GCA_028533085.1 Varecia variegata | reverse complement strand
TTAATAAAAACGATGTTCGGTCGATCTGGGTTGATATTCGTTTGCTCGATTATCTGTTTCGGCATCCCGAATCTATATTGAAGCCAAGTTTTAATAGCGTTCGTATCGCCTTCCTTTACTCTTTTCGATAAAGATTCCCAAACTTTCTCTGGAACCATAACGGCATCCATTTGTTCGATTACTTTTATCTCATCGGCTTTCGGTCGCCTTCCTGCTCCTTCTCTAGCCCCACCATTATTTTTTCTACCATCTTCCATATTGAAAAAAATTGTTTATTCGATTTACAAATATACTAAAATTTTCTACCAATTGAACCTAGTTCAGAAATTACATCTGGATTGTTATCGTAATGAGTTGTAATTCCTAACTCTAAAATCTTGGCAATCTTTGCTTTATTTGAGCCAGTAGCGAAAACATTATTCAGATTAATTCCTAATTCTTTTGCTTTCGATTCCATACTTCCAATATTACGTCTAGCAGAAACGATATAAATCGTTGCCTTGCTAATTAATCGACGTGCCAAATCAGATCCAGCTTTCGTGTCTAGCGTATCATCGTAATCGAAAGAGATTCTTTCTTTCGCCATTTTAATATTCGCAGCACATACTGCTAATCGTTGCTGTTCGTTCGGATATTCCGAAAGCATCGTTTCGTCGGACATACATCGAGATATAAAGTCCACGTGTTCTTCGCCGAATTTTGGTTTTGGTATCATTTCAATAAATATTTAGTGACAGGCTTGTCTTTGTTTTGTTCCGCTAGTTTCTTTGCTTCTTCTTTGAGCCTCTGTTCTTGCTCCCATATTGATTCTTGATTTCTCATATTAATTCCATTTAGTTTCATCGGGAGCAGATAATACACCCCCGAATAATTTATAACTGATTCGTTCAAATCTCATTCCTAATCTAATTATGAATAACTCAATCGACAATCTCATGTTCGTGGATTTTAAATGATTCGATAAATATACTCAATATTTTAATTTCGTCAAGCGTTAAGTCCTTGAATAGTTTTCCGTTCACGGTCCAGCGACCATTTTGAATTTTGATTTTAAATTTCATATCTTATTTGTTTTTAAATGTTTCGTTATAGTACTGTTCTGCATTATATTTATCACCATTCCAGTCAAAAGCTTCAGCATCTTCCCTAAACCCATAGAGCACAGCATCAACAATTTGTTGCTTTTCCATTTCTTTGGCTTGTTCAATTAATTCTGATAAATATGGGTCGTTGTCATTTACCATTGGTAATTTACTTATTATCCATTCTACTGATGTTTTCATATCTTATTTCTTTTTAAATTGTTCAAACCATTCCCAATAATCCAAGTTATTTTCAGAACTCCAATCTTGTGAATCATTACTATCTAAAATATTATGAACTTCTTCTTCACTATACATTCTTTCTTGTTGCTTGTATAATTCACTTATTTTAGCTAAAAACCAACTCCATCTTGTAGGAAGGTGACCAGTTGATGCCATTTGATTTATACATTCTAACATTATAATATCATTTTCAAAATAATATTTAAGTTCGTTAGCTTCTTCAAGTGTTTCTTTTTTAACTTCTTCTTTTGGAATGGTTATTTTGTAATAAGACACATCAAGGTTTGGATATTTTTTTACATCACTTGTTAAGGTAGATATGTCATATTTTTCATCTAAAACCTCAACCTCCTCACAACTTGGATTCTTAACAAACCATTCTAAAAACTCATCATCAATAGTTTGTACACCATCTTTGATTAAGTCTTGGTCTGTTGACAATGTTACTTTTGACGCACTATATATATCTTTAGATAGTAAATAAGATACTTGAACTAATCTACCGTCTTTAGTGATTATATAATCATTCTCTTTAATTTCTTCATCAGAAGTGATGTAGATGTTTATACCATCTAATTGCTCTGATTTTGGTGTAAATACTAATTCATCAATCTCATTGTAATGTAATTTACTCGGTTTATCTGTTGGTAATATGTGTATGTTTTTCATTACAAATCCTGTATTAATTTAGCTAGTAATTTTTTTCTGTCGCTCCATTCGATTCTTTCATCTGAAAGAATATGCCCGAACGTGCCTAGATCTGATTCGATTTGACAAATACGTTTATAAGTCTTGTCGATTAAAATCGCTCTCATTTTAATTGAATCGACTAAAGCCGTCAACTCGTCGTCGTTAAAATTATCAGAAACGTACTCTTCAAGAACTTCAATTTCTGTTCTTTCGTCTTTTACTTCGGTTTCTAATTTATCGAAGTAACCTGGTTCGTTGTTGTAGGTATCTATTGCCATTATGCTAATATTTTTTCAAGGTCGTTAATACTAATTCTGTCTAAATTTTTGATTAAAAAGTCTATTTTAATTTGGTCAATTAAACAAAGATTTTTAGGCTTTTCGATTTCGAATAAATCATTTGCCCAGTCTTCGATTTCTTTTTTATTTCTTTTAGATTCGTATCTGTCAGAAACTTCGTCAAGTAGTTCATCCAAATCGAATTCGTCTAAATCTACATCTACGCTTACATATGCCATAATACTAATATCTAAAAATTATTTGTAATAAAAAATACATTGCCGCAAAGAATGCGAATGCGATTTGGTACTCTGATTTTTGAAGGAATTTTTTCATCTGATTAAATTTTTATGGTTTCTATTCGACAAATATAAAACATATATTTCAATAAAAAAAACTTTTGTTAAATTATTTTAAATACGGCTCAACTTTATTGAAATCGTAAACCTCTCGAATATTAGTTTCAATCCATAGAATCTCAATCATCCAAGCGTTTTCGTAATAGATTGACCAAAGTCTGAATTCCTTTCCATTTTTAGCGAAGTAAGTTCTCAAAGTCTTGTATGGTTTTAATTACGTGATAGTCATATCCGAGTTCCTGGACCGCTTCTTGGAAAGCGACTTGGATTTCTTGCTGATTATTTTTTCCAACTTTAAATTCACAGAAAACGATTCTGCCTTTAAATACAAGAATCGTATCGGAGCAACCTAAACAAACGGGCACGTCTTTTCTTTTACGTGCCAGCTCGTTCGGTACTGGGATAATGATGCCTAATCCTTTTCTCGTAATATTATTTCTGAAAAAAGCTATACAGCTGATTTGTAGTTGATGTTCCGTCATAATTAAAATGGAATATCTGATTCTACTTCTGTTTTTTCTTCAGTAACGTATTCGATGAATCTCATCGTGTGATTCCTTCCTTGATTAAATTCTAGGTTGTAATACTTTCCAAAAGATTCTAGCCATTGAGTAAATTTCTTTTGCGATAGCCATTTCTTGTAGTCTTGATATTCGTTGCAGAATTTTGTAAACAGCTCCGCTTTATCAAGTCTGATATTCATCGGCATATTTTCCAAGTCTTGGCTCCATTCGTAAAATTCGAATGACGTTTCTTTAATGAACTTTCTTACTTCTAAATTATTGAAATCGTGTTTAACTAGTCCATTTTTAAGATAGTACTGAACGCAGTTAATCATAAAGTTATCGAACTTCAACCATTCGGATTCGGACCAGTCCGAGAATAACATATGCCCGAACTCGTCAAGCGGTGTATGCTTGTAGCTAAAATATGAGCTCATCTCTATCTCAAATTTTCTTCGCTCGAAAGAACCACCAACACCACCTAAAGTATAATTTGTAGTGATTAGAATCTTTGGCGATTTTTCTACTGGTAGCGTAATTGGTGTCTGCCCTTTATACGTGATGATTATTCCTTCGGTAATTAACGAGAATAAATCCTCGAATTTAAAATTCTTTTTCACGTCGTCGAATACTAGCAATTGAGTGTCTGGTGTAGCTATCTGATATGCGAAATCGGAATCTGGTTTAAATTGTTTTCCGTCGATTCTAGAAACCTTGCGCATATTTTTTAAAGCGTTCCAGAATAATCCCTTCCCAGAACCACCGTTTGGATTCTCGGAAATTGTCTCATCGTTAAATACAATCGCCTTGTTATTCGCTGAAGTCTTAAAAGAATGAAGCAGGTACCCAATTACTGATTTAAAAGAATTGTATTTTAATACGTCTTGCCCCGAAATTAACCAAATGAACTTTCTGAATACAGCTTCGTGATGGTCTGCTGTTTGAAATTCTCTATCGATAATTTGTTTCTTCCATACTAATCCGTCAACATCGATGTAGTCAATAGTTTTTACTGAATCCTTCTTAATATTAACAACGCAGTTTTTATAATAAAGGAAGCAGTCTGAAGCAGTGTCCTCTTTTATTTTTACTTCAGTAGTCGAAAGCATAGAAAGAAACTCTTGTTTAAAGTAACCAGTATTTGAAGCCATAAAATCATATGGCCCATATCCGATATTCTCACGACCAAGAATATTTCCCAAGACGTAATCCTTGATGAGCTTGTCGCTTGTCTCCTCAATCATATTCTGTTCCTTCTTGATAAAAGTAAACGTGTTTGAGTTTTCACTTGGGTAGTATTTAAAGAAATTGTTTTGCTCTAGCCAGAATTTGAATTTATGCGTCGATAGCATAATTTTTCCTTTGTCGGTATAGTACCAAAACTCATCAACATCGATATTTTCTTTCAGTAACGAAATATCAATTCCATCGAATTGGTCTTCGAGTTCCTTTTTAGTCTTTCCAGATCGAATCAGTTTTTCGATTTTCTCTTTCTTTACGTTATCCTCAAAATGTTTCGTTCCTGGCGGTGTATTCTTTTTGTAAGATGATTTCACAATCGATAAAATTTCTTTATCCTTCCCACCAGAATCGAACTTTAAACATTCGTGAAGTGCGTCATCTTTCGAGATTCCGAAATCATAGAAAGCAGATGCCAAAATGTAGAGATTCGTGTTCTTTTTTCCTATCGTCATTCCATATTTCTTTTCCCACCAAACTAGTAACTTTTCGATAATTTGATTATCCGAAGTCATTCTAACAATAGGTTCTGTAGTTCCGATGTTCTCAATCGTAGGTTCTTCCATTTCAATCCAAACCAATGAATCAGTATTAACATACATATCAGGGTCGTATGATTCGAAGCAGAAACGAGAAACATCTGAACCTGACTTGTCCCAACTAGAGTGGTCGAAATGCTTTTCTAAAGCCTCAAAATATGCTCGATGATTTGCGGCCACTGCTGGGATTTTTACTAGAACTTTTATGCCTTTTCCAGACGGAGAAATCCAAGCTGCGTAAACGTACTCATCGGAGCTGATTGAATCTCTCAACTCGATAGCTTCCTCGATAGAATTTAATTTATCGAAATCTAATGTAATAAATCCCGAATGTTGAATTAATCCAGAAGCAGAACGGGTTTTAAATTTACCATTAAAACAAGTTCCTGGAAGTTGAGATTTATTCTTTCCATAATCCTCATCGCTCATAGATCTGAGTTGTTCGATAAAGTCTTTTGAATTCCCGTTTCTAATCCTATTTAAAACATATTCTATTGGTTTATGAAAAGGATTATTTGGGTCTTTTACGGATTTAAAAATTGATACTGTCATATTTTTTTAAGAAGTAAAGCCCCCGAGATAGTCCAGTGGTAGGTGGTACTATTTCAGAGGCTTTGAATTTTTTAATTATTGGCTACCACTCCAATAGTTTTACAAAGATATAAATTATTTTTTAATATAAGAAAAAATATGTTCAATAATAGGAAGTGTCCATCCATCTCCTAGTAACGATGCCGCTTTTGAAGTTGTTAATATATCACAATAGTTATCTGGAAAGCCTTGCAATCTACACATTTCTATTTTATTTAAAGTTCTTACCATTCCATTTTTATAAGAATATAAATCACCTCCTCTTTCCATTAAACACGGAGATTTTCCTTTCACAACTCTTCCACGCCTAGTTTTAGAAGTTGGATATGATAAATCAATACAATCATTTTCGGTTACTATGTCAAATCCTTTAATTGTATTTGTTTTTACTCTTAATTCATTATCAATATAAATCATATTAATAAATTGCTTTTCAGCTCTATTCTTAATACTTTCTTGACTTACACAAATTCGGCTTTCGCTTTCTAATAATGCAAGTGCTTTATCTCTTTCGACAACTCCTTCGGTAATAATATCTTTAAACATTATGTTTTTATTTTTTGGTTGTGGAATATCAGTAACAATATCAAACATTGTTTCTTTTGTTCTTATGTTGCTCCAATAATACCTATCTCTTAATTGAGCCGTAACTAGGCTGCTGTTTATTCTTACTGGGTAAACCCCTAAAGATCTAGACATAATTCCAACGTCTAATTTATTTGCGCTTCCTACGTTTTCCTGAAGAAACAATACATTTGGATTTAATGTTTTTATATGTTCTAATATTTCAATAAATACAAAAAATAAACTAGATTTTTTTCCATTTATTCCTGCCCTTTTACCTGCAGCTGATAAATCCTGGCAAGGCGAACCGCTTAAAATTAAATCAATACTTTTCCAATCAATATCCCATTCTCTCCATTTTGTAACGTCACCAACTTGGATTGTATCTGGGAAGTGATGTTGTGTTAATTCAATAGCATAAGGTTTTATCTCACTTGAATAATATTTATTGACTTTTATTCCAACATTTTCTAATGCCTGGCGACCAGTATTCATTCCGTTAAACAAACTAACTACATTCATATTGATAAATATTTCAAAATCATTCCATAATTATTTACACCCTCTTTTATTTTATAATCCTTTTTTAAGATTAATTTGTTCTTTTTAAACGGCTTGTAATTAACTGTGTGATGAACTCGATTAAATTTGTGTACTATTTTACTCAGATCTGGGTAAACGTCCACGATCATCTTTGATTTTAAGTATGTCCCATCTTTTTGATACTTTAATCCGTCTATTTTCTCGCCTTCGACGTGATAGAACTCGTCTGTATTTCCACCTTTCTGTTTCTGCGTTTCCATTTTGTCTTGAAGGAAGGCATTAAACTGAATAGTACAAAGCCCAGCAGATAAAATATCAAGACTGATTATAGTGTCCTAGTTGTAACGACCTCGCCATCTGAATTTAATATCGTTTCTGATTAGATTACAACTATAAATTCTAGTGTTAGTAACGAAAGCAGGTTGCTTTGTTTTTCTAGGCGCAAAAAAGAAGTAATTTGGCCCAGCCATTACCACGTTTTCGTATCTGTCGCAAAAATCTTCCATAGCTTTCCATATCGAGTTACTAATTACTGGTAACTTTAGATTTTTATTCAATCGATAAAACCCTCGAATATTATCATCCATAACCCAGTGCCAAAGATGTCCGTTTGCTTTCGAATGTTCTAGTGCGTAATTTCTAGCTGGTCCTGGCCCAGTACTTTTAGTCAATCCTAGTTCGTCGCAAGTTTCGTAATTCTCTTTATATAGCATATCGAGTTCAACGATATTAGCCAATAGATTGTTTTCGTCTATTGATTTCTGATACAGCTCTACTTCCGAAGGCTCAACGACTATGTTATGAGATATTCCCATTTTCGTCAAAGCCTTACTAGTAGTCATGTACATATGCCTTCCCTTTGAGACAATGTAGAATGGGTGTTTCGGATAATTATTCATTTATGTATAATTTATCAACGATTCTGTCAATCTCTGCTTTCGGGAACCAGATCGATTGAGTTTTATAAGTGATTTTCTGTTCTACTAGTTTCGAGAAAGCATCTCTGTCATCTTTATTCCTAAAGTGAACGATGATAGATTTCTCACTAGTTAAGTCTTTTTGAATAAACTCTGGCATGTCTTGCCAGTGCTCTTTCCATTCTTCTTCAATTCCTAGAATGTCGAAGATGTCCATTTGATTATCTGCATCCATATTTATAAAATTATTTTACCACTTAACGGGTACGTGAAATAATAAAATTCAGTACCTTTTTTTATTACTTTTTTACTCTCTAAAATTATGTTTTCTTCGGCTACTCCTGTAACTTTAGAATAATAACCGATTTTGCCGTCGTAATCCTCTAAACGAATCGTGCCGATAAATTTACCTTTTACGAAATACTCTCTAAAAAATCCTAAATGTTCGAACATTATTTCTGTACTTTAAAGTTTAAAACTGAAGCGACGTAATTGATATGCTTTTTAGTCGTCTGACTATATTTTCCGTTTGGAATCATTACTTCCTTTTCGAAATCTATTTCGGCTACTAAAGTATTGTAACTAAATATTGATTTTAATTCTACTTTTAAATTTTGGTTGTACTTTTCTAGTTTCATGTATTATGTTTTTCTGATTTATTTTTCAAAGACAAACAAACAATTCAATAAAAAAAACTTTTGTTTAAAAAATGTACTATGTGTTTTATCTGTTTTTCGATATGACACGCTCGCAAACCTTACTATCATTATCCGCAACGCTGTTGCGTGTCATATGTTAATTTTTTTTGGGTACCAGTTCAAAAAAAAAAATTGTCTGTTTTCTTTTTTTTTGCAAACGGGAACTTGTATTTTTTTTGTTCGATACGACACTAAAAATAGTTAAAAACCTATAAAATAAGCATTTAACTATTTTTACCTGTTTCCGATAAAACACGCTTTCAGCTTTTCCTTTATCTTTTCGACTAAATATTTGTATGTTCTCGGAACTCCTTCACGTAAAATATTCACAAAACCATAATATTTTTTCAAATATTCCATTATTTTAGGTTCTAAAGTTCCATTTTTAATTCGGCTTTCGTAAATAGTTACAGGAACTCGATTCAATTTCCATAAGTCGATGTATTTATCGATGATGATTTTAAAGTATTCGTTTTTAGAATTCGAAGTTCTTTGAACGAATTCAGCAATTTTCCTTCCGTTAGGCATAGGAATAGAATTCAGAGCGGTTGTTGTAATCTTCATTTTTTCATTCTCTTGTTCTATACCTATTTCGCCAATTTGTATTCTAACTTGCGGTTGATTCTTATGTCCGCAGTCGGGACAGTCGTCAGAGTTCTGCCCAATCCAATTATATCCGCATTGTTCGCATTGAATTAAAAGTTCTTTTTTCTTTTTTTCGGGGATTAATCCATTAAAGAATATATTTTGCCAATCTATATCGTCGGACCATTTACCTAATCGAGAAACATTACCACCCAGATCTATGACTATGAAATTATCCTTAAAAATTAAATCCGAAGTTCTAGCCCCACGACCAACTATTTGATGCCATAAAGAAAGCGATTTCGTCGGTCGGTTTATAATTATACATTCGACTTCTTTCACGTCAAACCCAGTCGTGAACGTACCAGTCGAAACTAATATCGCACCATCTGTTTCCTTAAACCATTCGACTACCTTAACACGTTCGCTAGAATCATTATTTACAGAGTCATATGACTTAATCTGATAATCTTTAAACGTATTAACTAGAGAAAGATTCTGTTTAGTTGAAGCTGTAAAAATCATTGTCTTTTTACCTTTCGCCTTTTCTTCGTATTCCTGTAGAACATTATCATCGTGCTTTACTGACTCCTCAGCAATTTCGTTTTCGTCGAAATCGTCATCGCCCTTTGCTTTTAATTCGGAATAATAATCGTATGAGAAAATCACCTCGTCGACAAGGCTTCCTTCCTCGATTAATTTCGAAATAGGTATTCCAGTGATAATGTTATCGTACGTCTGACTCATGGTTACTGGCGCACCCCATTTATCTACATGCTCGTTATAGCAACAGATTTCTCTAGTGTCATACTTTCGCTCACAGTAGTTACATTTATAATAGGTGATTCTTTTATTAATAATTGGCGTGGCCGTAAATCCTACACGTTTACAATTCTTAAATAAGTCGAATGTTTTTAGATGTATTTGCTCGTGAGCCTCATCGATAATCATTAGGCCAATATCTAAAGACGTTTTTCTGGACCATATAGTCTGCGTCATTCCTACATAGACGTCGGTTTTAAAATCATTTTTAGATTTCGCAGTGATTTTCTCGTTTAAAATACCGAATTTTGCAAGAGTTTGTGACGTTTGATTTACTAGTTCGTCACGATGTACCGAAACAAGAACTTTTTTATTTGGGTTTTTAGAAATCCACTGACGAATAAAATCTGACATAATCACTGTTTTGCCAGATCCAGTTGCCGATTGACAAAGTACTGAATCTAATTCCTTCAAATTCTCGAATATAGATTCAATCATTTCGCTCTGGTAGTATCTTAAAGTCATAATGTTTTTTAAGGTTATACCCTTATTTTAATTGATAAATTTAAGGTTATAGCCTTTCAATTTCTTGTTTAACTTCTTGCCAATATGATTTATTAACGAAATTGTAACTTTCTATTATCTCATCAACTGCTATTAATGCACATTGTTTTGCATCATATATTTCTTCAGTGTTTGATTGTTCATTTAACATTTTATCTACTAATTCTATTGCTTTTTCTTTCGGTGTCATAATCCTTTTTCTTTTTTAAATATTTCTAATAGTTCTTTTACATCGTTATCTAAATACAAATGATAATCTAATGAATCTATATGAGCTCCTGATAATTCTTCAATCCACTCTGCAAACTCAATAGCGTAATCGTCTGCTATTTTTTCTATTTCATCAGAATCAATAACTGCAATTTCATAGTCAACAAAAAATAAATCAACTTCTTCAAACTTTTCTTTTAGTGTCATATTAACTCTTTTTTATAATTCTATGAACAGTTGCTTCAATAGTCTTATTATCTTTATTCCAAGCCTCAACTATTTGAGAAAGTGCTACTTTAGAAGGTAATTTTTGAAGTGAAATAAATTTTATCAATTTAGAATACTCGTTTAAAATCTGCAGAGTTTCTTCTTGCCCGTTTCCAAATACAATATTGTAATCTCTTTCGGCTAATGGCGCAATCTCTTTAATTAAGGAATTTAATTGCTGTTTTAATCGCTGTTTATTGTAATGCGTTCCTTGTAGTTCTTCGAGATTCTCCAATAATAATTGAAGCATAACAACCGATTCTAATAATACCAATAAATTACTTTCTGACTTTTCCATTTTTTATAATTTTTCTGTATAAATTATTTACTCTCTCGGAATTAATCCCTCTTTTATAGTAAAAGTTTAAAACTCTAATGATTCGTTGTTTCTCAGTCATTTTTTTCGATTTGTTTAATTGCGAAATTTGCATAGTCAATTATTTTTTTAAAGTCACTCAGATCTTGGTCTTTTTTTCTCCAGTTATATTTATCGATATTAAAACGACAGCAAGCCAATATTTCTTCTTTCGTCATATTCGCTTCCGAACGCTCAAAAGTGTCGATTCCTATTTGATATTGCTCAGGCTTTTCGGAACCAGCAGCATCGAACATTTTCTTCCAATAATAATATCCTTCTTTTGTAGTATTCCAGTTAAATGCATTTGCTAAATTGTCACTATCATTTTCATAAATAGTTTG
>JAQIFY010005042.1:0-11333 GCA_028533085.1 Varecia variegata | reverse complement strand
AACGTTCCAGAAATGCATATAAGTTTATAACAAATACTGGATGCTGGAAAAGCTTGTTCTAAAAGTCCTCCACCCTCCTGCCACTGGAAATTTCTCATGGGTTTTGTTTCCTCACAGAACCTGGCCTCCAGTCATGTCGTCTGTACACTCTTTCTCACTCTCATTCGCAGCCTCACTCTCACCCTAGTCCTTGCTTACTTGTTCACTTGCTTTCTCACTCTCTACTTCCCTTCTCCTCTTTCCTCTGTCTCCACTCACCCCAGGAATTCCTGTCCATTTCTATGTAGGCAATTTTGCCTATATCTTTGTTGTCTCCTTCCATTCCATGTCCAAGTGTTTCATCTTCCATCTCCCAAGCAGCATATGAAAGGATTTTAGACTCTCCCTAAACTCTGATACCAGTGAGTATAATCAAATTTTCACCCTGCTGTGCTAGCTTAAAAGGAATCATTTGGAAGAGGTATAAATATTCTTGCTAGAATAGGTTTGACCCACCTTAGTAACCACGTCACCAAATTTCCTAGTATCTGGGAACTGGGCTTCCTGTCTGTTTTCAGTTCTCTTTTGTTGCATGCAAACCATTCCAAAACCTAATGGCATAAAACAATGACCATTCCACTATCTTTTACCAGTTCCTTGGTTAACTGGGCTCAACTGGGTGGTTTTCCTGTTCTACATGATGTCAGCTGGGACTGCAGTCATCTGGGATCCCAGCTGGTCTAGAACATTCAAGATGGCTCACTCACGTTTCTGGCAGTAAATGCTGGCTGCCTGCTGAGACCTCAGCTAGGACTGTTGACCAGTGTACCTCAGTTCTCCTTCATGGAGCCTCTCCATGAGCCTGTGGCTCAGGCTTCTTATATCATGGTGACTAGGTTATGAGTGGGAGTATCTGAAGAACAAACATCCCAAGAGGAGGAAGCATAAACTGCCAGTCCTCTTAATAACTTGGCCCAGAAATCCTAGAATATGAGCATAAAGCCAGGCACAAGGCCAGTTTAGATTCATGGGGAGGGAAAACAAGTTCTACCCTGGATGTAAAGAGTGGCATGTGTATAGAGAGAGGGAAGGAACCGTTGGGGCCATCTTTGGAGACTAGCTAGCACACTGCCTATAACTCCCAAGCACTCAGTGCCTGCTTCCCCAATAACTGCTGTCAGATCACTGTAATGACTAGATTTTGGATAGTCTTCTAATTACCTGACACAGGCTTGCCATACTGATATTTTTTATCTGGGGCTATCCAAAGATAATCATATTCTACTAGTCTTTTCCTTGTAAACCAACCTTTTGGGTTGAAGTTTTCTTGGTAAAATTCCTAGGATTTTTTTCTGCTTCCATTCTTATGTTTAGACCCTGACCATAAGTTCAGGATCTAGGCTGGAAAACAGAAACCACACCAGTTGATTTAATAGAGAAAACTGATTATGGGGATTTAGTAAAGCAGCTATTAAAGGGCTGAGAAAGCAAAAAGGGAACACTGGGGTGACACAAAGACAGTGAACTGCAAGAAGCAGCTACCAACCCTGGGGCTGGGGAAACAAAGAGAAGAAGTTAGAGCTGGCAGAGCCTAGAAGCTCAGGGGAGGGACCCTATAGGGAGCTGGGACCCAGATCTCTGGGGAGCTTCTTGGCTGATACAGATGCCTCAGAAAGCTAAGAAGAGGGTCTCATGGCTAAGACCCAGACCTCTGAGGAAAGCATGAGAGGCTGGCTCCAAGAGTGCCAAAATCCACCTGGCAAGTGGAACCAATGGTGTTGGAACCAACTGCTGTTGACAAAGTGAGGGCAGTTGATGGGCTGACGCTGACAGACACAGGAAGCAGACATGAAGGAGCAGTCCCTCGTCCTTTGTCCAGACTTACAGTCTCTCTCCAGTGCCCCTCTAGGGAGAGCCTAACAGAGACAGCTGGCAAAGCAAAAATGCCTTATTGAAGAGTCCTAGCCTCGGCACCATAAAGAAGAGTTTGGAATTGAGAAACAATGGCTTCATAATTTGCACACTGCTTTACCCTGAGTGGCAAGGATTTTATTGAGTTATTTTATTTCCATGAATGATTTTTATAATATTGTTTATGGATATTGGTGGGGGAGAGGAACACGAGACTTGCTAAGTCTGTGAGTGAAAATGTACTTGAACTTACACCACAGGGATAGCCAGTTAACGTTGAAGGGCCCTTGCCAGCAATCCACATTCCAGGGTAGCTATGCAAACATGGCCATCTGAATCTGCCCTGGGGTTTTTATATTAACTTAAGAGGTGTCAGAAATAATTTCTCATTGATGGAATGAGTGGTGTTCGAGGTATATGATGGGCCAGAAAGACTGCATAGGACTCACAGTTCTTACATAAATGAAAAAGAAGAATCCAGCACACTCAGCAGCCTAACATCTAGGCCCAGCATCCTATTTGATCTTGTGTCCTACTCCCTTCATGAAGAACAGTGGGGCCTGATCTGACTAAAAGACTTGCTTACCTGTCTTCAGAATATTGCTGAATCTGCCTTGCACTAAACCTTTGGTGCTTGTTGGAATGCCTAAAGAATTGAGAGTAAAAAGGTCACTGAGCTCACAGGAACAGGTTGCTTGTTTCATGTCTGTTTGCTCTTAAGCCCTTGTGTGTTTGGCAGAATTTGGTCTGCTGCTTGCTTTTACAGTTAAATCCTGCCTGGTTGTGGGATAAGTGATACCAAACTTTCATCTATCTCTGATTATATTTCTCTATATTAACCAAAGAACCTGGCTATTACCAAGCATCCACGCAGGCTTAGATTCATTTGCAAGAGCACTAGCAGTGCTGCTGCTGGTGGTGGTAGCATCACCAGTGAGAAAACCCCAAGGAGAAGGTAATATTTAGGAGGGCTGAGTCAGAACAGAATGGTCAGCAAATCGACCGTCCATGAAAATTCTCTTTCTAGGGTTTCTCCTTGGAACTTTAGAAATGTGTACATTGAGAAATATTTCCTCACCTTTCAGTTTATTATCCTCCAGTACTCCAGATCCTGCTACAACCTTCTCCTTCCACTCTCACCCCTCTCTCCCTCACCTCCACTCCTCACCCAGGACTTGCCCTGCTGGGGCTCCTCTCTCTGGCCGTTGAACAATTCCTGCCTGGACTTGGAGAGGTTCACTCTCAAAGTGGGTTAGGAAATGGGCAGAGGGGAAATCCCCAAGGCCACTATTTAGTTCAACCAGCTGTGCTGAGAATTTCATGGCAACCTTTGAAATAATTGGGAGATAAAGGGTCTCAACACAAAGGATGGGAGATACACATTTTGGAAGAGGCTAATCATACCATCTAGAGTAATCCCTACTCAGGCGTTTATAGTGTAGTTCCCAAAGGCTCTTCATAACCCTCTGCCATAGCAACACACATAAACACACACACACACACATACACACACACACTCTCTTCCCAAAGGGATTACTATCTCATTTGAGAAACAATCGATTCACTGTTGCTAAACATGCCCTTAAGTCAGCCAGGAAAATCAGGACAAATTTTAAAAGGATCAGGCTTTGTACAAGAAGAAATTCCAAAAATAAAAAATAAATAAATGCACAAGTCTGTGTACTGTAACCTAGGATGATTTGGGCCTTTGGGGAAAATGGAAACCATTTGGCACCTTCAGTCTTGATTTCTATTCTAATGTTTGGCCAGGATGGGATTTTCCAGGGCGTTTGTGCAGTTCATTAAATATATTATTATGTTGGCTATGTTTCTCTTTCAATTTAAGAACCCAGCTCCTAGAAAACATTTGCCTGAAATGAGTCCAAATAGTTTAGGCCTCAGGAGCAAATCCATTTTGACTAATAAAAGACTAATTCTCTAAATAAAGCAAGATGGTTTTTCTTAAATGAGAATCTAATTGTGAAATACTAGATCCTTAAATCTAGCAAATTACTACCATAGACATTTCCAAGCCTATACAACTTGGATCAGATTTCTCATCATCAGAAAAAGGAATAATTTCTTTATCATCAAAATTCAAAATGAGCTGCAAGAACACAGGCCTCAGCTGGCAATTACCTCTCGAAGTAAACAAATCCATACGCTGGGACCCTGAAAGATTTGGGTCTCTTCCATTACTTTTCCCATTCCCCCTACACTCTCCCCACCCTCCCACCCCATACTACTCACCAGCCAATCACTTTCAAATCCTTAATCAGCCTTCTTAGCTGCCCTTTATTGGGGACTAGGAATGGCTCCTGTCTTTAATGAGATTTTCTTCCTCAAATTTCAGAGACAAAACATTATTGTTCATATTTTCATGCAGAGCAGCTAGTCAGGTATGACTGATCGACTCTCCCAGCCCTCAAGCCAGAATTGCATAAATTGACACACTCTAAAAAAGAAAATTAGCATGTAACATCTGGATCTCTTCATTCAGAAATGTATCAATTAAGAATTGGTTTTCTGGCTATAAACAAATAACTTGGAGCACTGTAGCTTACAGGGCAGATCCTACCACTCCCTCCTGGGGGAGATGCCTTTCTCCCTTGGCATCTAATCAGCCATAAGAACTGATCATTTTGGGGGCTGCACCCTTTGAAATGTTGTAAACATCATTAGCCCAGTTCTTTCGTATTATAGCCACAGGATAAAGTCTCTCTTCAAACTACTAGGGTCACCTATAGGCTGTCTTGCAATGTAATACATGAATGACAAAAGTCTAACAAAGGGGAGATTTTGTGTGATGAATATAAACAGCAGAGAACAGAGAGGACTTTGAAAAATGCAAAGGCTGTGCACATATTTCATTGCCATGAGTTTTGAGTACATGTCTGTGCACTAGACTTCTCAAAATAAATTCCTTTGAGCAGATCCTGAAACCAAACTGTATTCTCAGTTGTTTGCTCTCGCTCATGTATACATTCATTAAATAAAAACAAAATGAGTACTTCCTATATGCAAGGTACTATATTAGGTGCTGGGGACAGGATGGCAAAACAGAGTCACAGTCTCAACCTCAGGAAGGTCATAGTCTAGAAGGAGCAACAGTTAATTAAGTAAGAAAAAGCAATGACACCCTGGGGTGAGTGGGGTCAGGAAGAAAGAGGTGGGAAAGATGGAAGAGTGGGTCAGGACAAGGCAATAGCATGTATGGAGGCTTGAAAGTGAGAGACGGGATGCTCCATTATTGGAACTAAAAAATGACAGGCAGAACAGAATGAGGAGAATGCAGAATGCAGACGGCTAAGTTGAAAGAGAAGAAAATAAAATAAGAAAAACAGATTGTGAAGGGTTTTGGACTTGACTCTAAAATCAAGGAAAGACCAAGGAAAAGTAGGGCTGATTGCATTATTGTTCCCAATTCTTCACTCCCTTCATCTTACAGAGCTATCATTCCTTGCCCTTGCCATGGCTTCATGGTGGGCAGAGTGTACTTCTCTGTCCCTTGACTTTGGGTATAGCAGTGTGACTTGATTTGGCCAATGGAATGTTAACACAGGCTATGAATGAACCTGCATGGTTTGGCTTGCCTTCTAGCACCCCCGCAATCTTCTATGAACAGGATATGCTTCAGTTAGCCGCTGCCCCTTCAGCCTAGGCCCTATAGTGAAGATTCATGGACTAGACATGAACCCAACCAGAAGCCTAGGGTCCTATCCAGCTGAACCCAGCCGTAGTGAACCTAACTGCCACCAACCTACAGACCTGAAAGCATAAAAATATATATTTATTTTTGTAAGCCACTGAGATTTGGGGTTGCTATATAGCAGAAACTGGCTAAAATATAAAACCATGGCAAAATTTTCAAGCAAGGGTGACATGGTCATAGTTGTATTTTAAAACGCTCCCTGGCTCCATCACAGAGAACAGATTAAAGGAGAGAAGACCGGTTGGAGAAGGTGCCAGCAGCCAAGGCTTTGTTAATCCAGAGAGAGATAATGGTGGCCTGGCCTAGGGTGTCAGTAGTAGGGGATAGAAAGAAGCACTGATTCCTGGTTTAATATTCCTTTAGTGCAGTATTCATTTTCGTGGTTTTTTTCTTTTTAATATAAAACCTATTTTCCTTTAAGACCAAGATGAGCACAATCTCTCTAAGCCATTAGAGCTCAACAGCTTCTTTAGCAATCCAGTTTCATGTGTTCATTCATGTATTCATTATACTGACATTTATGGAATAGCTGCCATGTGTCAGAATAATAAGATATGACATTTCTGCTATCCAAAAGCTCACAGTTCAGCAAAGAGAGACAGACATGTAAACAAATAATTGCAATAATATGTTGTAAGTACTGTAATATACTGTAATAAAAGTGAGAATAAAACCTAGAGGAACGTAAAGGAGAACATGATCCTTTCTTTACTCTGTTAATGTTCCTGGAGACATTTATATTCATCCATGTGGGCAAGGGCCCTTGTTTGTTTTATTCACTGATATATACCAGGTGCCTAAAAGAAAATGCCTAGCACCCAGTAGATGCCTGATAAATAATGGGTTTTGTGCTTAGTTTCCTGAGCTTTGGCTCAGATCCACTCTTCTGTCTCTTTCCGGTCTAGATTGCCTCAGATAGGATTTTCATGAACGGAGATGATGGTTAATAGTTTTGCGTGCTGAAGAGAATATAGGATGAAGACTGAGAAGACATTGCCACTAGGAAGTTGCAGTATTATCTTTATTTTTTTATTAGAGACACGGTCTCGCTATGTTGCCCAGGCTGGCCTCGGACTCCTGGGCTCCAGCGACCCTCCTGCCTCAGCCTCCCAGGTAGCTGGGACTACAGACATGTGCACCATTATGCCCTGCTGCTTTTAACTTTTGCGGGCAGTTTCAATAGAGTGCTAGGGGCCAGGCGCGGTGGCTCACGCCTGTAATCCTAGCACTCTGGGAGGCCGAGGCGGGAGGATCACTCGAGTTCAGGAGTTCGAGACCAGCCTGAGCAAGAGCGAGACCCCGCCTCTACTAAAAATAGAAAGAAATTATCTGGACAACTAAAAATATATAGAAAAAATTAGCCAGGCATGGTGGCGCATGCCTGTAGTCCCAGCTACTTGGGAGGCTGAGGCAGAAGGATTGCTTGAGCCTGGGAGTTTGAGGTTACTGTGAGCTAGGCTGACGCCACGGTTCTCTAGCCTGGGCAACAAAGTGAGACTCTGTCTCAAAAAAAAAAAAAAAAAAATAGAGTGCTAGGTTCAGAAACCACAAGCTTCCTCATCCTGCTTCTTTGGGTTTTAAGTTCTACATCAGTGTGGATTGGAATATTTCCCCTTATGCACTGTAGATATGGGAAGGAAGACACACAGCCAAGAAGGGCTAGCAGGATGCTACCGCTGCCTTAATGGCATTTACCTTAATGAATTCACCCTGCTCTAAGTCTGGCTCTCAGTTGCCAAAATCTATGAGCTTTATCTCAGAGATCCTGATTCACACTAACCTACCAGGGACTAAATAATATATGCTACTATGTTTCATGATTAATTTGTACTGAGAAATTTAACTATTGTGTGAACTTTTCTATCCTTATCTGTCAAACCAGTACATTTTTTTTCCTTTAGACAAGCTATAGGGGATGTCTAACAATCAGAAAATAGCTTGAGGTTTATGGAATTAGAGCAAAACAAAGAGGACTTAAATGTTAAAATGGAATCAGGTTTTATGGCCGGGCGCGGTGGCTCACGCCTGTAATCCTAGCACTCTGGGAGGCCGAGGCAGGCAGATTGTTTGAGCTCAGGAGTTCAAGACCAGCCTGAGCAAGAGCGAGACCCCATCTCTACTAAAAATAGAAAGAAATGATTTGGACAGCTAAAAATCTATATAGAAAAAAATTAGCTGGGCATGGTGGCGCATGGCTGTAGCCCCAGCTACTCGGGAGGCTGAGGCAGGAGGATCGCTTAAGCCCAGGAGTGTGAGGTTGCTGTGAGCTGGGCTGACGCCACGGCACTCACTCTAGCCCGGGCAACAGAGTGAGACTCTGTCTCAAAAAAAAAAAAAAAAAATAGAATCAGGTTTTATTAGCCTGATATAATTTCAGGGTTTGAAGTATCAGGCATTTTGGATACTAATCAAGATTCATAGGGGACTCTCTCCATAGAACAGTGCATAGAAAGGCACTGCTCATGTTTACCTAGCTCACCCCACTTTTTTTCGGGGTTCCATTCCTGGCCAATCCTTGTTTCTGACTGATACTGGGGTTTCCAAGAAGCCACTGTAGGCAATTCCCTGCATCAAGGCCACAGGGCCTTTGCACGTGGAATGTTTCAATACAGAAGGGTTAGATAGGCAAATGCAATTTGTAAAAAATCAGCAAGTGAGGTAGTACTAAATTAAAATTTGGTTGGCTCTTCTTATAAAGCTGATTGTAGCATTACAATGCTGGCACACTGATTTTAATTTGGAGTTATACCTCCATGACAAGGGATTAAGGAAAATTGCACAACTGTTTGAATGTCCATGGTCTTCCAATGAATCACAAAGTAATAAATCACTGTATCAGTGGTACATTCACCTTTATATCTCCCCAACTAATCCCTAATTGATTAAGCAGTTTCAAGATAAAATTACACATACTAAATAAAATGTAAGTACAACATGTAAACAATATCACCATAGATCACCATTCTTGTCAAACTTAGCCTGTAGACATGTACCCATGCATTTATTGTTATCCATGTCATTGGAACAAAGCAGCAGTTTTCCATGGGGAGGGGGGTTATTTCAGAATCACCTGGTAGGATGAGAATGACAGCCTCTTACAACTTTCTACATCCTAACCAGAACGGGAAGTCTTTCATATTGATTTAAAATCCCTGGTTTGTTTGTTAGGCTTTCTACTACAATTGGCACATGGTTCCTAGTTTCTTGTTTTTCTTTTGAGGTAACTGTCCTCTTCAGATGCCTAGTTATTTGGGCCTATGAACTCACATTCCCATGGAGGTACTGGCTCCTTTGCCTCATAATATTAATATCTACAGGTAATGATAGATATTATCTGGGTCAGCTCCAAAATTCAAGGGGAGCAGTGAAAAGGAGTCCTAGGTCTGAGCACCTCAAAAACCAGAGTTAATCACTCCTGTTTGCTCTCATCCCACCAAACAAATTCTCAGGTCAGGGGCACACCTTTGAACCCTCAGAGAGAGGCAGCACTTGGAGAAGGCCATCCCCATAGGTGGCATTCCATCAGCTTGGAAGGTTGGCAGGGGCAGGGGTGATTGCCTGACGCCAGGCAGTCCACCCTGTTTTCAGTCATTGCTCACCCCAGGAGTGCTTGGGCTCTGATTAACATCACTCCCATGACCCCTCACAACCCCAGTTTGGTCTGGCTTGAGTGCATCCCTCAAGAGAGGTCCTGCATTTGCTTTTGCCAGGAGCCCTAAAAGTGTACCAGCCTGGGACCATTCTTTATATTAATATCTCAGCTTGGGGCTGCCAGACCACACAGGTAATATAAATTCAGACTACAAACCATCTGAACAAAGACAGTGATTATTCATTCTCATGGATACATATTTTTTTCACTCAAAGCTCAGGCAAGGGCAAATTTCTTTGTTTTTCCATGTCAGCTGATGGATGCCTTTTCTTTCCACGCAGCTGTAGGCTTTCCAAGGTCCCAAGTTTATACAAGATTCCTAGTTCCAATTCCCCACCTTTTCTGTGCCCACAGCCTTGTCCCCTGACCCCTAAAGCTATTAAAGCCCAAGCTCCTTGGCTACAAAGATAAGAGCACAGTAAATCCTCACTTGGCGTCATTCATGGGTTCTTTGAAACCGTGACTTTAAGCAAAACAAATAGTACAGTGAAGCCAATCTTACCATAGGCTAATTGACATAAACAAAGGTTAAGTTCCTATAGCATATTTCTGGTCACAAAACATTGCCAAACTTCTAAATAAAGACCAAAACACTTCTAATATTAAACACTGAAATACATGTCAGCTATACATACATTTAAGAAAGATTAATAAAAACAAGTAAGATAATTATTTACCCAATTATCACAGTTCAAGGTTGCGGGTGGCCAGAGCCTATCCCAGCAACTTAGGGTGCCAGGCAGAAACCAGTCCTGAAGAGGATGCCATCCCATCACAGGGCATACTCAAAGACACACACTCACACTGGGATCATCTAGACATGCCAATGAACCTTGCACAGCTTTGGGATGTGGGAGGAAATGGGAGTACTGGAGAAAACTCACGTAGACAAGGGGAGAACGTGCAAACTCCACACACACAGTGGCCCCGGCCCAGAATCGATTTTTTTTCTCATTAATGTTATAACAAAAGGTTGTTAAACAAAATGATGTTATTCGAGGACCTGCTGTACTCTCTTCTTCTGCCAGAGGAAATAAGGTATCAGCATGTGCTTACCATGTGGAATTGGAGGTCCAGTTCCAATTTTGGCCCTGAACTATTACCCTTACGATCCTAACTATGCATTTAAAATATCTGCCTGGGAGACTCGACCCAGGGAGAAGAGAAGACAGCCATCTGCAAGCCTAGGAAAGTGGTTTAGAAGAAATCAACCCCACTGACACCTTGATCTGGGACTTCTAGCCCCCAGAATTAGAAGCAGAACACGAAAGAGCAGGATATTGGCAGAGATCAACCCCCAGGGGCTTGCAGTCCAGCAAGAAGGGTAGGTGGAGCTGCTTATTTCTCCCTCCCCCATATCTCTGGCAGTCAATAGGCTCCTGAGCAGCTGGAGAGCTCTTCTACCCTCACAAGCCCAAAAGCTGCTGCCACCAGTAAACTAAGAGCTTCTTGAGGATGAAGCACCACGCAGCTGGCACCCTTGGGGTCATTTCCCATCACCGCAGAACTGAGCCAAGATGGGAGGTGCCATATTGCTTCTCCACCCACTGTGCACCTTTGTCCTCCACAGGAGGCCTCAGACCCTCAGTTTTCATCTTGCTCATTCCCACACAAACATTTCCCAACTCCGGCCCAGACTGCGGGAGCCACAGGGGGCCAGTGGGCCCTGGGGGATCCACGTGTCCCCTGAATCTGGAAATTCTGGGTGCGCTGCCTTCTGGAGAGAGGGCCAGAGACAACCAGAATGCTAGCTCTTCCACTCAGACTCTTTTCCTCCCCTTCCCCTGCCCCGCCCGTGGCTGCTGAGAGAGGATTGAGTCAGGGCTTGCAGGAACTGCTTCTCCTCTCTGTTAGTGCGTCCACCACACTGGGCCTTCCACACAGAGTGGGGCTCAAACCTTTCCAGACTCTTTTCTCCCCTTCCCCTCCCCCACCTGTGGCTACTGAGAGAGACAATAGAGCCACCACGCCGAGGCTTCCACAGAGAATGGGGCTCAGACCTTTCCTCTAGGGGTCCTGCAGTGGACTTAGGGGTACTCGGACTGTGAGCTCCCTGCCCACCGGCTCTCCCTGGTGCCA
>JAQIFY010005041.1:0-11333 GCA_028533085.1 Varecia variegata | reverse complement strand
GACTACAGGCATGCGCCACCATGCCCGGCTAATTTTTTCTATATATATTTTTAGTTGGCCAGATCATTTCTTTCTATTTTTAGTAGAGACGGGGTCTCGCTCTTGCTCAGGCTGGTCTCGAACTCCCAACCTCGAGCGATCCACCCGCCTCGGCCTCCCAGAGTGCTAGGATTACAGGCGTGAGCCACCGCGCCCGGCCGACATTTTTTCATATCTTTATTGGCCATTTGTCTTTCTTCTTTTGAGAAGCTTCTGTTATATCTTTGGCCCACTCTTCTAGATATTGGCCTAGGCAATGAATTTACGAAAAAGACCTCAGTGGCAATCCTGGCAACAACAAAAATTAATAAATGGGATTTGATTAAACTGAAAAGCTTCTGCACAGCTAAGGAAACAATCAACAGAGCGAATAGACAACCTACAGAAAGGGAGAAAATATTCACAAGCCACACATCTGATAAAGGGCCAATAACTGGGACTATAGGTGCACACTACCAAGCCCGGATAATTTTTAAATTTTTTGTAGAGACAGTTCTCATGAAGTTGTCCAGGCTGGTCTGGAACTCCTGGCCTCAAGCAATCCTCCCACCTTGGCCTCCCAAAGTACTGGGATTTAAGGTGTGAGCCACCTCACTTGGCCTTTATCTTTAACTTTTTATCATGACAGTGTTCAGATATACCCCATCCCCATGTCCTGATCCTCTAATTTCGACATTTTGTCTTTCTTGTTTCCTCCTACTTGCTGGCCTTAGAGTTTGCTGTTGGTCAGAGACAACTCAGCCCTTACTAGGGTTGAAGTGGGCTTCCCAGGGCCTTCCTGGGGCTGGAGAGCCCCTCAATCTTTCCTACAATTAACGATTCATCAGCCCAGAGGATCAGGTTGCACGGCAAGATGAGTCTTAATGAGCAACCTGGAAATTCAGGTTGGGGTTCCCTGTCACTTCTCAAAGGGTGGGGCTTAGCCACCATTAACGAAGCCCTAAAGCAGGTTAAGTGCCTCACATCAAGTTATTTTGCAAAACCATTTTTATTTTTTTAGGCCTCCACACCTGGCAAGTCCAATCATGCTTGTCTCAACTTTCACTGCCCAGATTTGGGCCATTTAGGGAAAGGAATTCAGGGCAGCTCTTGTTCTCCGCTTACCTGACAAGCCCCCAAACACAGCCTGGCTGCCCCATTATTTCTGCTGGGGGTAGAGGAGGGTTCTTTAGTTTTGCTAGTTTGAAGAGAAATTCCTAGTTTAGACTCAACATGCCCATCCTTTAAGGACTTGCTGTTTCTTCTGGCTTCTGTTGTCATGTTAGGGCTCATCTGTTCATTTAGCAAGTACTTGTCTTCTAGCTTGTCTACCCAAGTGCACAGAAAGAATAGTCATCTCTTCCGCTTGCGTTGCTCTTTAGCTTACAGGATGTGATCATATTCACCGTCTTGGTTGATCTTCACAAAACCCCAGAGAGGTAGACTTGACCCGTGCTGGAATCCTTCATATTCCAGTAGAGAAAACCGAGGACCAGTAAAAGTAAAAGTAAAGCAATTTGCTTGAGGCCACTCAGCAAGAACACTGCAGAGTCTGGGTTTATAATGCAGTTGCAGGCTCTGCAACCAACCCCTTCCCCCCCGCCCCCTTTCTTTGAGACAGGGTCTCACTCTGTCGCCTGGGCTAGAGTGCAGTGGTGTGGTCATAGCTCACTGCAACCTCCAGCTCCTGGACTCAAGGGATTTTCCTACCTCAGCCTCCTGAGTAGCTGGGACTACAGGTGCCTGCCACCACACCCTACTGATTTTTCTATTTTTTGTAGAGACAGGGTCTCAGTTATTGCTCAGGCTGGTCTCAAACTCCTGGGCACAAGCCATCCTCCCACGATCCTCCCACCTCAGCCCCAGAGTGCTAGGATTACAGGTGTGAACCACTGCACCCAGCTCCAGCCTGTTTTTTTTTTTTTTTTTTTAAAGCACCGAAGTTGATGCATCCAGCCTGTTTTTCTCGTCTCCATCTTCCCACCATTTATTACAGCTGCCCTCTGTTCACCCCATCTTCCTCCCCTCCAGTTTGGGAAGTGAGTTGTGGACCCAGCCTAAAGGGTGATAGTAGGGGTAAGGGCAGGGTGGTGATTTTTTTTTTCTCTTTTTTTTTTTTTAAGACAGAGTCTCACTTTGTTGCCCGGGCTAGAGTGAGTGCCATGGTGTCAGCCTAGCTCACAGCAACCTCAAACTCCTGGGCTCGAGCGATCCTACTGCCTCAGTCTCCCGAGTAGCTGGGACTACAGGCGTGCACCACCATGTCCGGCTAATTTTTTCTATATATATTTAGTTGGCGGATCATTTCTTTCTATTTTTAGTAGAGACGGGGTCTCGCTCTTGCTCAGGCTGGTCTCCAACTCCTGACCTTGAGCGATCCACCTGCCTCGGCCTCCCAGGGTGCTAGGATTACAGGCGTGAGCCACCGCGCCGGCCTTTTTTTTCTCTTAACAAATTTAAATGGGGGAAGGTCAGGCAAGGACCAAGCTCCCTTCCTGTGAACTAACTTTTCTTGGTTTGGTTGCTCAGTTTATTTGCCAGGTAGCAGACTCCCAGCTACTGCCTGAGGTGGTCTCAGATTTCTGCTACCCTTAGGATCTTAGTGTGGAGGCAGAATCCTCTAAAAATAGCCAAGGCCTTAACAGGGTCTCTCCGGAGAGAGAGAGTGTGAGAGAGCCACCCATGAGACTAAGTAACCCCTGTTAAGGGCCCGTCCCAGTTATGGGATGTTAGGTAAATTTCTTAACCTCTCTGAGCCTCAGTTTTGCCTTGGAAATGGAGACAATTGATGGTTATAAATACCTACCCTCTCACCCCCAACTTGGTCTTATTTTCTCTGGCAAGAAGAGCAAGGCTGTTGGCTTTGGAAATGTTTGCAAGAGTGGCCCCTGGTGGAAATAATGAAAACTGCAGCCCAGGCATCACAGATAACTTCAGGGCTTTCTGGCAGAAACCTGATCCTCATGAATGTTGAGGTGTCTAGCCTTGTAAAATGGGCGTAACAGCTGGAATTTTTACAAAGGAGCACTTGGACGAAATAGAAATTCCACTGGAGAGATGAGGGACAATTATTTGAAAGAGAAGGAAACAGGCCAAGTTGAGAATTTCATAGAATGAACTGTCTTGTCAACTGTTCCCTCTGTCTGGAAGTCTCTAGAGCCAGGTTCCTATAAGACTGACTCCTTCAGGTCCCAGCTCAGATTCCTCTACCTCAGAAAGGCCTGTCCTCACCATTTAATATAAGTTACGGCTTCAAGAAACTCCCTTCTCCCCCTGTCACTCTTGTATCAGCCCCTTTCATAGTATTTTAATTCTTTGTATCTAGCATTTACCATTACCTGAAGGTATTGGTTTCTGTATTTGTCTATCTTTTCCTCAACAGAGTAAGCTCAATGAGAGTAGGTGCTTTATCTGTCTTGTTTCTTATTTGCCCTTATAGTTCAACACATTGTTTGGCGTATAGTTTGATGGATACCTGTTGAATGACTCCTTTGGAATTCTGAAGTATAGTGTAGACTCTTTTCACCGCAGCTTCTCCAGTTTTGGGTATTACTACTTTTTAAAAGTTTTAATGCTTTAATATTAATAGCTATAAAGCTTTAAGTAGTTTTGTCTCTGAGCCATTGGTCATAATATTCCTCCACCTAAGTAGTCCTCTGTCTTTAGCATTTGTCGTGCCGCCCTGTATGGTCAGGTTGAAGACTTTTTCCTATGAAACCATCATCATCTCTCTAAACTGACAGTGATCAATTTCTCTTCTGTGCCTCAGGTTGCAAAAAGGTATTACCTCTTTGTGCCTCGGGTACTAAGCATGTAATCAGCACTCAGTAACTATTGACTGTTGTCAATGTCTTTTATGGAATACTTATGGGGGCTGAATCAATGATTAATCAAAGTTATGTTTGTTTTTTAAATTATTATTTATAAAGTTGAAAATAATGTTTCTTATGGCCCGGGCGCTATTCTGTGTATCTTAGAACAGCCCCTCATAGATAGTTACTATTGTTGCCCTTGTTCTACAGATGACTGAAGCACAAAGAGGTTACATGACCTGCCCCAGTCACAGAGCTAATAAGTGACAGAGCTCGAACTTGAACTAGGCAGTTTGGTCCAGACTCTACTCTTAACCATTGTGCCATGCTGGCTCTCTCTTATTATGTGCCACTTTTTAATTGTAAACGATTTATTTAAATGTAGACTATCCATAGCATCTCACTGTACATTGAACTCTAGCTTTCTAACTTTTGGACACAGTAGGTATCTTGTCTCTCTGTCTCCTGGGCTAGAGTGTGGTGGCATCATCGCAGCTCACTGCACCCTCAAACCCCTGAGCTCAAGCGATCCTCCTGCCTCAGCCTCCCTAGTAGCTGGGACTACAGGCATGTGCCACCATGCCCAGCTACTTTTTCTATTTTTAGTAGAGATGGGGTCTCACTTTTGCTCAGGCTGGTCTCGCACTCCTGAGCTCAAGGGACCTTGGCCCCCCAGGGTGCTAGGATTACAGGCGTGAGCCACTGCTGTTACTTTAGTGGTCTGTTTTCATACTGGCAAGAGGCATGTGAAGGGAGGCCCCTTTTTTTGTTACTGAAAAAGAGAAGTTCTTTTCTATACAAGATACTGTTTTCAGTTGACAAGTAGGTGAGAAAAAAACCAGACCACCATGAACAGTCACCCTGTAATTGTGAAGCACATACTGGTGATAACGACTCCTTTGATAGCTTTGTTGTTCTGTCACCAGATTATGGTTTGTTTTGCCTGTGCGTGCTTTTGTGTCAGGCTTTTGGTGGGTAAATCAAGTTTGCCCTTTGGAGACATCTTTAACCTGCCCAATTTCCTAATCACTGTGATTTCTGCCCTGCAGTGAGTTTTGAAGGATGCACGGGTCGGCCAAGGACAGTCTATTTTTCCGACGACTCCCGATTCAAAGTGAGCACAGATGGTGAGATCATAGTCAAACGGCCTCTACAACTTCATAACCCAGAGACCAGCTTTCACATCCACGCCTGGGACTCCACCCACAGGAAGTTTTCCACCAAGGTTACGCTGAAGGCAGTGGGGCACCACCACAACCACGACCGTCACGTACGTTGGAGTGTTTCTTAGAAGTTCACTGTTGTTTCAGTCCACTGTCTAATCTGGGTTCTCAGCCTTGGCACCGTTGACGTTTTGGGCTGGATAATTTTTTGTTGTGCGGGGTTGTCCTGTGTACTGTAGGATGTTTCATAGCATCCCTAGGCTTGATTGGCTAGATACCAGTAGCACCTCTACCGGTTGTGGCCACCAAAAATATCTCCACGTGCTGCCAGTAGCCCTTGGATTGGGGATAAATCACCCCTCTTTGAGAAGTATTGATCTAACTGAGCTAATTCTTGCTGGGTCTTTGGGTTGTTGAGCTGTGGGGATCGGGAAGTATAGAAGAATGGGCAAGGCTGGGTGTGGTGGCTCACACTTGTAATCCTAGCACTCTGGGAGGCCGAGGCAGGTGGATCGTTTGAGCTCAGGAGTTTTGAGACCAGCCTGAGCAAGAGCGAGACCCCGTCTCTACTAAAAATAGAAAGAAATTATATGGACAACTAAAAATATATATAGAAAAAATTAGCCGGGCATGGTGGTGCATGCCTGTAGTCCCAGCTACTCGGAAGGCTGAGGTAGAAAGATCGCTTGAGCCCAGGAGTTTGAGGTTGCTGTGAGCTAGGCTGACGCCACAGCACTCTAGCCTGGGCAACAGAGTGAGACTCTGTCTCAAAAAAAAAGAAGAAGAATGGGCAAAGGCCTGGACACTGTCTGGGATTGAACCTCAGCCCTGCCATTTACCACCTGAGTAACCTTGGAGGAGATATTTAATTTATCTGTGCTTGAATGTCCTTATCTGTGAAATGGAGGTGACAGTGAGGACTGAATGAATTAATGCATGTGAACTGCTAGGAATATGCAAGGCGTATGATGATTCTCAGTAATTGTTATCTCTGATAACTTTCCTCTTGGAGGAAGAATGCGTAAATGGTTAGTTAATTCTTTGATCGTTTTGCTGTTCGGGTTTCCAATGGGGAGGCTCTCAGCAAAGAAGTAGAAGAGCCAGTGGGAAGCTTTGGCCCCGTTAGACTGTAACCTCCATAATAAGATGTGCAGTGCCTGGCCTTAGGTCTGGAATGGAAGCATGTATGTCTGCCTATGTTCCTGGCAAGAATGTCTCTGTGGGTTGTTGCCAAAGCCAAATGCCTTTGCCAGTTTCCAAACTGCTCCCGTGCTGCTTCCTACCAAAATGTGTCTCTGGGGGATATTCTAATTGTATCCAGTTCACTGCCTTGGAAGTGTGGAACGTGTTATAAGTGCCAAGGCCTTTAAAGTTGGCACCTATTTTTTTCCCCAAAGTCTCTTGAGATTCTTGAAACTTAACAGTCCTCCTGGTAGATTTGATTTTTCTCCCTGGTGTAATGAGACCAGAAAAATGAGGAATTTAGTACTGCAGAACTGTATTAACATAGCCCTCTGTCTCGAGTCTCCAACTGATCCACCATTCATGTGAATAAGTTCAGCACAGCAAGCTCTTGCTGGGCAGCTGTGTGTGGAAGCCTCTTATGACCAAGAGACTGTTTTGAACTTGGTTCTTCAATTTTTCCTCCCTACTTCTGCCAACTTTGCCTCTGCCTCCATATCTGCTATATCAGGATTGGGTTCAAGTACATATTATATAAAACCCCAAGTTATAGTGATTTATGCAAAATACTCTCTTTCAAGTTAAGAGATCCAAGTTGTACCCAGTATGGAGACTTCATAGTCATCAAGAGCCCAGGTTCCTTCTTTCCTTTCTGCTCTGCCATCCTCAGCACATGGCTTCCATCCTCAAGGATACCTCATGATCCAGGATGGCTGCTGTAGCTCCAGTCATCACATCTTTAGTCTGGGTGATAAGAAGGAGAAAGGGAAGAAGCACATAAACATATTGCTTAGTTATCTGTCTGCCTTTTAAGACATGTTTGTGGAATTCTCCAACAACACTTCCGCTTATATCTCACTGGCCAGAACTTAGCCTCATGGTCACACCTAGCTGCAAAGCATAGTACAGGAAATGTCTTTTACGTGGGTAGGTTGCGGGGTGTAAAATTGAGATATAAGAGAGAGAACATTTTTTAGTTTGTTTTTAATCAGAAAGAAAGAATGGATGTTGGGTAGTAGGTGGTAGACTCTGCCACAGTTGGTTTGAGATTCACCTTGGTTTGTCTCTAGGTCAAGGGACCCTTGTGGAACCAAGTTATACTGTATTAAGAAGGGGTAGCATTTCTTCTAAAACTTAAGATACACATTTAAAAAGAAGAAGAAGAGGGGATAGAAATCTATCTTACCTTTCTTTTAATTTGTGTAAGAATAGATCCAAGTTTTTAATTCTCTCACTTTGTATAGGTGAGTTTTCTCAGGTTGCTATCCTGTTTTTCTGAGGACGAATTCCACGTTAGTGTGTTTAGGCATGATTCCCTGTAATTTCACACGTGAAAATGTTAGTATTATGTTTTGCCAGCACAGTGTTCATCATAATTTGTTATCATTGTCTGAAAATATTCTGCAATCCTGATGTCAGTAAGGCATGCTGTTTGTCTTCCTTTTCAATATGGCGCATGAGTTTGCATTCATTCAGCAGTGCCCATTTGCTCACCATGGCTGTGTGCGATGGCCATTTTAAGGCTTAGGGTACAGTGTTGATGGTCAGTTTCATACTTTGTTCCTGTGCTGGGGTCAAATCCCAGTAAAACCATAACTCAGTGTTTTCCAACTAGTCCAACAATCATCATCGTTATTTATTGAGCACTTACTATGTTTAGGCACTATACCCATCCTAGACATTAGGAAACTGTGGTACAAAGAAGTTAAGTAATCTGCCCTGGACAAGGAGGTGTCATAGTGAGCATTCAAAGCCAGGCAGCCTAGCTCCAGGGCCTGCCCTTGGAAACAAACACCAGGATGTGGAGGGCAGAGGATGCATAGGTGTGTGTATGCACGTGTGCACGTGTGGCCAGCGTGCAGCGTTGGGGAAGGGGTCTGTGATGATACCTGGTGACATCTCATATGTATTTGTGCATCTTGAATCTTCAAAAAGCCAGGAAATAGGGCTTGAGTCGAATTTGGCAAACAGTGATCAATAACTGTGAGTTAGTATTCTCATGTGGCAGGTGGGAGATGAATTTTTCTTTGGAAGCTTTACTGTGTTACCAGTAATCACTTTAAAACACTTAAACAATTTGGAAGATATTTCCCTTTCATCTTCAGCTCTCTTATTTCCCTGCGTGTTCATAATGTTATCTTTATTGCACACAAAAACTATTCAATACAAGTCTCAAAGGGTATTTTTGGTTCCCATCCCAACAGCTTCTGTTATAACAAATGGAAACCATATAGATATAATGATACAATGACATTGAGAGATTTGTATTGATCACAGAGCAGTTCTTAGTACCAATTCCCAAAACATACTCATTTTGGCTGATAACTCCACTTTGGGGACCTATATCCCCAGGAAAAAGAATAAAAGAAAAGAAGTGGAAAACACCTGAATATTGAGTTGTTGAATAAGCTCTGATATTGAATCATTGGTGTGTAATGTTGCTATTAAAAATGACAGATTGGGCCAGGCACAGTGGCTCACCCTGTAATCCTGGCACTCTGGGAGGCCGAGGTGGGAGGATCGCTCGAGGTCAGGAGTTCAAGACCAACCTAAGCAAGAGCGAGACCCTGTCTCTGCTAAAAATAGAAAGAAATTATATGGACAACTAAAAATATATATAGAAAAAATTAGCTGGACATGGTGGCACATGCCTGTAATCCCAGCTACTCGGGAGGCTGAGGCAGTAGGATTGCTTAAGCCCAGGAGTTTGAGGTTGCTGTGAGCTAGGCTGATGCCACAGCACTCTAGCCTGGGCAACAGAGTGAGACTCTGTCTCAAAAAAAAAAAAAAAAAAAAAATGACAGATTGGCCAGGCGTGGTGGCTCATGCCTGTAACCCTAGCACTTTGGGAGGCTGAGGTGGAGGATCCCTTGAGGCCAAGATTTTAAAACTAGTCTGGGCAATAGGGAGACCCCGTCTACACAAAAAATAACAAAATTAGCCAGGCATAGTGATGTGCACCTGTAGTCCCAGCTACTCAGGAGGCTAAGGCAGCAAGATCACTTGAGCCCAGGAGTTTGAGGTTGCAATGAGCTGATAATGATGTCACTGCACTCTAGCCTGGGTGACAGAGCAAAACTCTGTCTCAGGAAAACAAAAAAGACATGTTGTGTAGGCTTGAAATAACTTGTAAATTATAATATCAACCCCTCAAACCTGTAATTGTGTATGTAAAATGACTTGAACTCTGGATCCTAAGAAGGATAAAAGGAGAACATGGTCTTTATTATATGGCAAAGGAGTTCACTGGGTTTTGTTTTGGCTGTCGACTTTGGAGGGTATATATATAATTTGTCACTGATGAGAGAATGTGTCACTGAGTTAAAAATCATACACTGCCCTCAGGAGGCTGTGGACACTGGCTGGGCAGGTTAGACTGTTAGAACCCACGTATCCCTCCTGAATCATCTGTTTGTTCTACGTCTCCTTTTCTTTCAGGACTCTGCCTCTGGCGCCCATGTGGAAGTGCTCACATTTCCCAGCTCCCGCCATGGTCTCAGAAGACAGAAGCGAGACTGGGTCATCCCTCCCATCAGCTGCCCAGAAAATGAAAAAGGCCCGTTCCCTAAAGGTCTGGTTCAGGTAAAAGAAATTCTCTATTTCTGTGGGAGGGATTTAGCAGAGAAGGACCGAGGAAAGGCGGGAAAAGACCCACTATCGGGACCCTTCATTGCCAATTCTGTTTCTTTCTTCTTGTCTTCAGATCAAATCCAACAGAGACAAAGAAACCAAGGTTTTCTACAGCATCACTGGCCAAGGAGCCGACATACCTCCCATTGGTGTGTTTATTATTGAAAGAGAAACAGGGTGGCTGATGGTGACGGAGCCTCTAGATAGAGAAAAAATCGCCAATTACACTGTGAGTATCTCTCAGAAACTTGTAATAATGGGGTAACATCCGTCCAATGGTTTTTGGTCAACCCATGTTGGATCCCCAGATCAGCGGCTCTGGAAATGTGAGGAGCTGAACTTGACACCTCTTGACCTGTTGCTAAGGAGAAATGACAGGAGAACCTGGGATCATTTGGGGTTGTTAATATTTACCTGGTTGGGGAAAAAGGGGAGGAGAGTCCTAAGGCATCTTGCACAAATCTAGACCCAAGCTGTCACCCTGTTCTTGGGGCTGGAAGCCTCTGACCTAAAGGAAGAGGACAGTGACGATATAGGGGAGAAAACCCATTTCTGGGACTTGGCAGCCACATAAGCTCAGGGAAGCTGGGAGGTAATGCTCTGACACCAAATTCACAGAGAGCTGGGGGAAGCTCCAGACTGGGGTAGACAGAGCAAGTCTCACCCTGCATCAAGTAAGTCAGAGATTTTTAGATCACCTTTCTCTCTAGGCCTGGTGCCCCAGTCCTCGTGTGGGAATCGGGAGGGCTGACCTAGTCGGTGTGTTCTCTAGCCTGTGGGTCTTCCCTTGTCATGATCTCACCGAAGCAGCAGCAGCACACGTGTGGGAAAGTTCTCTGCTGGGGGGTCTCAGAGAGTGGGAAGGTGTGGAGGCCAAGGAGAGCCCGCTCTGCTCTGGCCAGACCCCTTCTCCCTCCTCTTCTTCCTCGTCAGGGCTCAAGTCACCCTCACTTGGCTCTTGCAGCTCTTCTCTCATGCTGTGTCATCGAACGGGCAAGCAGTTGAGGACCCAATGGAAATTGTGATCACGGTGACAGATCAGAATGACAACAGGCCCGAGTTCACCCAGGCGGTCTTTGAGGGGTCTGTCACGGAGGGTGCTCTTCCAGGTATATCCAATCATGAGCTGAATACCTAGAAAGACCTTTAGATTCTTTGGACCCCAAAGTGTTGTCCAACCCGAAAGGCTGGAGCTTGGGGTCAGGTCACTGAAGTTGACCCTTCAAATGAACAGAGCTTCGTTGGAAGCCATTGTTGTGTGTGTGTGTGTGGGCGGGGGAGGGGGGAGGAACATTCCACCTATAGGAACTTCCATAAATTAAGAACAGTTTAAGAACAACCTTTCTGGTTAAGAAACAGATCCTTGCTGGTACCTTAAACATCTCTACCACCTTCCTTGAGCACATTCTTTTCTCTCCTCCATAAAGGAAAGCATTGCCCTGACTTTTGGGGTAATTATTCTCTTTCTTTCTTTATTTTTTTAAAATTAATTAAAAAACTTAAACTGGTTAATTTCTTTCTATTTTTT
>JAQIFY010005040.1:0-11334 GCA_028533085.1 Varecia variegata | reverse complement strand
AATGTGTTTCTTTCTTTCTATATAATACTTTCACTTAAAGGCAAGATAAGCTTAAAAATGTGCTTAATGGGATAACTGATTAGCTGTTGGCCTTTCTATGGGAGAATCACATTTGTATTGGTAATCGTTTATGGATACAAAAAATAAAAGCTTAGACCAGAGTGTGAAAACTGTGATGAAAAGCAGACCTCAGACAATCTTTTGAGCATGTAGGAGAAAAATCTCTTTGTTCTTCTTTGACACTTTGTCTTTGGGAAAGGAGTAGGGGTCTAGAAACAAGCTAAATGAATAAATAAATATATTTGATATATTATTCTATGTAAGAGACTCTCAAAGATAGATACTTTTTGTTATCTTCACAAACAGTATACCATGTTTTCTAAAATACTTTACCAGAATGTTGTAGTCCAAGGGAAGAGGAATTTCCCCTGAGATAAGAACAAACACATTCTTTGAAAGTAATCTCAGGTATGAGGATTAGAAAGATAACTTGAAGCTTCATTTCTTTTATCTTATCACATCTTTGCTCCATCACAGGAGTATAAGTGATAAGTTCTGTTTAAAAGAACACCATATTGGAACTGCAAAAACTGAAGCAAAAATTCTTTCCCAACTTGTTATGGGCAACAGGGAAAGAGACACTGTCCCTTACTAACTCTTGGAAAGTTTATATAATATAGGAGACTGAAATGTCCTGTTTTTAGACTATGTGCTTAAACCTGGCAAGAGTGAGTCATAGCCAATTTGAAATGAACAGCTTCAATGCTTTAGCAAAGGTGTAAAGCGCACCAAGAAAGATGCTACAATTCGACACCAGCAAGGATTTTTCAATATGTAAGACTTTTAGAATTAGGGTATGAGAAAGTAGCTAAAAGACACATCTCATCCTTCATGCTCAACATTTTCTTCTTTAGGAAGAGCAGCAGTTGAGTGTCACAGAATAAGTTCTGAGGTTTAGAGCAGAAGATAGACTTGAATCAGAGCCAAGACTAGGAGGTGACCTGCAGGAGATTCTGAGCCTCACACTTTTATTTGTGAAGAGGGATGCTGACGCTATAGCTGTTTTAGTTATAGTTTTTGGTTTTCAAATAAAGCAATACACACAAAGTAATTTATTGATGCTGTTTAAACAAACAAAGTTAATGTATAATGATGCAATGGAATGATTCATGAATGACATTATGAATACTTTAAAAACACAAAAGAGAGGAATTAAGTGTAGACTTGAATGTTAACTAAAGGAAGATTTCATTGAGAAGAACAGGAATCTTGGTGAACATAAGTTGAAACAAGTTAACTGCTTTTGAAGGAGTTTGAAATGTTCTTTTGTCAAGCTTAATATATTAAAATGTGATATAGTATGATATTAATTTAGACAATGCAAATTTCAATATTATGATTGAAATTTCAATGATTATTTTATAAGATCTAGGTTGAAATAAATGTGTTTACTATCAACGAGGGAAAGGCTTAAAAAACTGAACAGATTATAAGAATTGTTTAAAAGGAAAAGAAATTTCAGATGCTAAATACTAGGGAAATGATATAAGGCTATTAACTAGAGAGAGAAAGGAAATGGGGCACATTTATCTTAGACACTATTTGGAGCATTTAATTACTAAGTCACCAAAAGAACCTATTCTACAATGACCTTACTTATAAGGAAGTTCCATGGATGAACTCAAGGACATTATTACAGCAAGGTTCATAACAAATCAGTCATATCCATTCCCTTTAATAATCTACTAGGGGCCTTCACTGGAGCGAACAAGCAGTATTTCTTTTAAACTCTTTCATAATTCAGATTTTATCAATGTGTACTAACCCTGTGGTCAATTAAATTTGAAGTAGTGTAGTGGTCAATTAAATTTGAAGTAGTGTAGGTTTTTTTTTAGGTTTCTTGAATACAGTAGGCCTGAAAGCAAATATTATTTTGTGATATATTAATAACACAAGGAATTTTACTCGTAATATTTAGTGGAGCAGAAAGATACCTAAGGCTCTACCTATTTGCACAGTAGCAGAACGGATCTAAGAATGATTCCAACCATAACTCTTAGTCAAACATATTTGCACAGTCCATTTACATAGGAGAATGCCCAGTAGAGACCTGGGAATACTCCTTAAAGTTACAATCGGAATATTTCTCCAAAATGTGCTTACAAATATATAAGGATGACAAGTCTGAACTGTGAATTAAAAACTGTAATATGTGGCTCTAATTTGTTGCACTGTGAAAATAATCTAATTTTTGTTTTTCCCCCAAATCTTGAGAACCAATTCAAAAGAATGGGAAGCTCATTTTTCCCTGAAATTATTGACCATACATTTTAAAATATCAAAATATTCTCAAAAAAGTCTCAACTAGTCTCAGTATTTTATTTAGTTTGGAATCCGATAGACAAACAAAGTGCCAAATTGTACCACATGACCAATTAGATTGCACAGGATCAATGGAATTGCTCTTAATGATATGAAGTGCTGAAAAATCCCTTAAAAATAAAAAGAAATGTATTCCTCTCATTTGTACCCCAATTCCTCTCATTTATGGATACATTAATGCTGTATAATTTGCTTCCTAGTTTCTTTTTCCTTCTGTAACTTTTACGTTCAGAATGGAAGATCATTTTCTAACATCTGTGTGAGTCTTTCATTAAGATCAAGATTTTTTTCTACAAAATTTGCATGGTATTACGCATAATTTAGCACTTGATAAATGTGACTTTTACGTGATAAGGTTATTATGGTATCAAAAATTTAAATCAATTTTTGCCCTAAATTATTGCTTATTATAAATATCCTACTTAGCCTCTGGCAATCTTCTGCTATCATGTTTATAGATGCTATCATATAAAGACTTTTATGAATGTTGATCAATATATGAAATTAAAGTAACTTAACTTTAAGTTTAATTTGATTTAATTTAAATTTCATCATAGACATAGCCACATGGTTCAGTTTTGATGATAAATTCAAAATAGAGAAGCTTTGAGAAAATAATAAAGGAGCATATGCCCCATGAATTTAAGGATCAAACTATATTACATCAAGTGTTTTACATATTAAGTAGTATAATGTGAGAAATATGCCACATATTGTATGACCAAAATCTTAGAAAGAAAAAGATAGCTATCTAAAATGTTGATATAACAAAAAAACATTTTTAGGGGAAGAGGATAAACTTACAAGATCAGCATTATATCTAATCTTTAAAAAAATGTGGAAATAAGCATGTCTTTTACATTATATAATTTCATAATTAAAAAAAAAAAAAGTCTAAGTCCCTGGTAATCACCTTTCATTTAAAGGAAATTTCCTGGGAGATGTAGACAGAATTTAAAAATCAGAGCCAATTTCTTCTTAATGCTTAGGTAGAGAGAGGGGTAGAGCATAGTGAGGAACAGAGCTTCAAAAGGAACCAAGGCATGAAAGAGAGTCACCCTGTTAGCTGACAGAGAAGTATGCTTGCCTCAGGGACTGAAGTTTTATTGAATATTCCTGTTTTAAATGGGCACTATAAACTACACCATCATTACTTATAGAAGGGTCCTAGACAACTCTACTGTAGACATGTCAGATAGATGACAGGATCGCTGGACTTGCTTATTCTGTGCTCACACACACACACACACACACACACAACAGACAATGCACATTTTGGCTGATTCAAATATTAAGTTGGAAACTCTGGCCTTAAAGTGGTCAGGGAAAAGACAGAGGTCCTTAAATGATGAATACAGTCCTGCTTTACCAGTTTTTTCTGTATGCTTCCACTGTTATAATGGGAAATCAAAACATGCCCACTGAGTTTTCTAAAAATAGTAAATGAAGAAGAAATGTGGATATTTACCTTCAAGGCTCAATTTAATGTTCAGACTGCCCACAAATTACATTTACACAATAATCTTACCATGAATTACACAATGTTAATTGCTAATATACTGTGCTTGTTTGAGAATTTCATAATTTATTCCATATATAACCTCTTTGCCTTCTGAAAGTTTCCATTATGTTGGGCTAAATAGTCATTTATATAATGTCCTAAGAAAGGAAACAGAGTTGCGTATTATTTGCCCTTCATGTGGTACCTTTAATTGTATGATTTACCAAGTCATACAGAATTTTTTCTACATGGTTCATATATGCTCCAATTTATTTCTATCAAGGCTACTCACGGGCCTCATCTTCTCTCTCCTATATTACTGCTATGATTTTCTTTCATTTTCCTTATATCTCCTTATTTTGTCCACCTCCCTGTTTCTACCAAAGCCTACCTTAACAAATTTGTTTCTGCAGTTTGAAAACAGTTTGTATGCTGAAGATATTATATACAATGAACAACCCCTTCCTTCAAAGAGCTTTTAGGAGGGCAGAGGCAGAGAAAAAGAGAGAGAGAGAGAGAGAGAGAGAGAAGGAAGAAAATCCTAATTTAAGTGCTGCTACAAGGTGGGCAACTATCTTTTTTTTTTTGTTTGTTTGTTTTGAAGACTATGAGAAGTGATAGCTAAGTGATGATTTTAACAGGACTGATTTAGCAAGATTTCCCCTCCTTTGGCAATACGTACTTACGGGGAGAAAAGCTTGCCTGGTCATGGAAAGGCTCAGATGTGAGAGAACATATAACATGTCCATGGATTTCAAATAGTTCCATGTGGCCATGAGAACAGGAGAATGGACTAGGGCCAGGAGGCTGCAGTCAGAGCAAGACAGATTTGATGCTGTTATAGGAATCTGGGGAGCAGATGCTGGCACCTAGTTCTGAAATGGTGGGAGGAAAGTGGATAAATTTGAGGAGGAGAAATTGCTGGCAGTGACTTTTTCTATGTGGACTTTTTGAATATGGGGAGGTCGAGGATGCCCCTAGGTTTCTGCCCAGGGCACTTGGGTGAATGAATAGTGGCACCTTTCCCCAAGGTGAGTAAGCTGGAGGGAAGGGAAGGTTTAGGGAGGAAGATGTTTAGTCGAACAGTATCTCTCTATCACTTTTGAGTTTGTCACTCTTTTCCTTAAAATTCTTTAAGATAGAGAACTTCCCATTATCCTTCAAGTTTCTTTTAACTTTTGCTATTGTTAGACATATATTTTTTAAATAAGTCTCTTTTGTGTGAAGAAATAACCACAGAGACAAGGCTCCTTAGAGAAAGCAATTTCCAACTTGAAACCTGGAAACTCTCACTTCCCTTAGGTTCCATCTTCACGCCTTCACTTCATATAAAGATGGACTCCAGAGGAAGTGGGAAGATGTGTTAAGCTCCATTCTTAGCAATTTTTACTCCCGATAGTCTTCTTATCTCAGCCTGAAAGGTGAAAACTATAGACCAGAACTGTGACTGGAACACACATAATAGGTACTGGAAAAATCTTGCTTAAGTCAATGAAAGGATAAATAATCTTTTCTTGGTCAAGAACCATTTTATATCAAATTACATAGTACTAGAGAAAAATAAACATAGATATTTATTCAATTACAATAAATTGTAGCTCTTGAAAATTCAATCTACATAATTCATACCTTGTGTATTTTGCCAAAAAAAATGTCTTATCTGGTACCTATTACCCAAAGAGTAATTGAAATAGAATAGCTATAGAGATTATTCCTCTATATTGGAAGCTCCCTGTAAGCTCTTTGTTCTTCCCTAGCTTTTTTTGCCCAAAGAAATTGTGAGCTTTTGTCGACAACAGTTAAAACAAAGAGCTGTCCCAGTGGTTGATGGATCTTTGATATGTGGTTGTACTTTTTTGTAGAAAGGACACAGAAGTCTTTGTCAGAATCTTGTATTAACATACATGCTATTATCTGAAGGTTTGATGTAAATTGGATTTTATGTTTCCCACATTAAAACATCAAAGAAAGAAAAACTCCTGTGGTCAAAATTTAATACTATATGTCATTAATTTTTTAATCCTCTAATTCAGTCTATTAGTATGAAAAAAGCCAATATGAGAGTTCTCTGATATTTTCATGACTTTTCTGATGAAGGTTATATTATTTGTCATTTTTCATCATGTGATTGATATAGCAACAACCTAATTAGACATAAAATTCTAAAACTTATTATAATTGTTGACTTGGTATTTCTTATTCCAAACCAATATATTCAGTGGATGAAAAAATTCAATGAGAAAAAAATGTACAAATGGTATAAAATCAACATGAAAGTAAGTTAGTGTTATACAATATCAATTCTGCTTTGAAAACAAATATATTATTTTTTTAATTTGAGAATTTGCTAATATAGCTACAAAATATTCTGAGATGAATATAAATATATTGAAAGTATTCTTTTGAAAATTTCATTACTGATAATTTTTTATCAGCAACAGAACATTAATTTTTCAAATAAAGCTAATTACAAACTTTTTAAGGAACACTATGGGACAATACTACTTACTGCTCAGCATAGATGCTTAAACAAGTATAAAAATGCAAGTTAATGATTCTGTTAACAACATTTTACAAATTATCCTACATTTTGCATAAAATTATTATTCATATTGGTGATTTTAATGCTCATATTGTCAAGTATCATTTTTCCAGATAGTGCTTTTATATACAATTTCCTTTCCATAGAGTGAAAAAAATATTTTCCCATCATTTCATCATTTAAAGAGCTAAACTTTCACTTTTGTCATGAAACCCTTCCAAACTGACCAGAGGAAAACTGCCAGGTTCTCTCCTTTTCTGTAACATTCCCTTAAGAATTATAGCCCCAGCCCCTTCATTTGCTTGTTTGTACTTGCTCTCTCATTATATAAAGTACTTACCTCTAAATTTATTATCCTTTCATATTTTAGTCTAATGTTATTGTTCTACAGTGTGCATATATTGTGAGCTTCTGGACTGGTCTTTCTGTTCTAAATTATACCTTCCTAACAGGTAATGGTGGATCTCTATGGCTCCGCCAAGTAAAGCCTAGCATGATGCACAATGTCCCCCAAAACCAAACACTCACCCTCCTATTTTAATGATATGGCCACAAACGATAAAAGAAAATATCCAACACATTCTATATTGATTTCATTTATCCTTATTTTCTTAGTGTGATAAGTGGTGAACCTGCTCACATTAGAGATAAGGGATATGGTATCTCTGAGAAAAAAAATCAGTGGATCAATTAAGACTATTTAGTTTAATGGTGAAAAAGTAGTAGATGAGGTAAGGGACATTAAAGGGGCCATTTCATGCCTTAGAATCTATTTAAATTGCATCTTTTCAATAGTCCCGGCTGGCACTAAAAATTATGTGAGAAGAAAGGATTCTCTTTGATTTCATCACACATTGTAAAAAGAACTTACAACTTTTGCAGATTTTTAGATATTTTATAATAAGCAAAGTGCCTTGCTTATATTAGGTATTCAATATTTGTTGAACTGCATTAAATATTGCCCACAGACAAAATCTGCTGATAGTAAGCTTCATTCAAGCTCCTAAATTCTAAAGTGAGTATTCTCCATTAAAAATTTTGCTGTATTTATTTTTTGTAGATATATAAAAGTATACTTTTTTGAGATTCTATATTTACATATAAATAAAACTCTTCTTTCATATTTAAAATCCTGATTTCGTTACTTTCTTTAAATCTTTAAAATAACCTATTTAACAAAAATGATTTTGTGCTTTTAGCCATTTGAGGATCTAAAATTGAGGTTTAGATCAAATGATACAAAATGTATAATAGAGTAAGTAGCACATTAAGGTGAACCTATTTGGGTATCAATTATTTACGTTAAGTAGAAACAATCAAACTTACAGCTAAATGAGTTACATACCAGTTTCACTCTCTGGCCTTACCAAACTGAGCTAGAAAGTAAAGAAATAGTCTATCTCTTTCTTATCACCAGTTAAAATGAGCAAGATCATATTTTTTAAATCTATTAAACACTAATAATTTTTCATATATTGGAAAAAATTAAAATATTTAAAGCATTCAAATTGCTTAAATACTTTTAATTTGAAATTATAAAAAATGCAAATATATTCTTGATGAATAGCAATAAGTAGTCAATAGTTCTTTCAAATGATATGCATTTTGAGTTTTTTCCTAAGAAAATTTATGTAGAGGACAATACATTCCAAATAAGTTAAAAATCAACCAATCCAGGATAAATTAAAATCATCTTCCATAGAAAATTCTACCAAAAATGTAGAAATGTAAATGCTTTATCAATTTAAGTTATGCAAATTGAATGTAATTCAGACTTAAATAAAATAATAGCATCTGTTTTAAGTGACATTACAGAGATCAGGATAAATGCATAAAAGCCAGCCATATCGCAACAAAACAAATTAGGATAAGAGTGGGATCTTTTAACGAGTTGAAAATAATTTATCAAATTGTGAGATTAGTTCATATTTCACACTCCCCTTATAACATATAAGTGGTTGACTAGTTTTCTCACAACTAAATACAGTCTGACCATGATATTTTAGCAACTATGCTGTATTTATTATTAGATTTAACTTTTTGTGTAAACAGATAGATAGTTCCCTACCCTTCGGCAATGTGAGGGATAGAGGGAAACAGTGTCAGAAAAGGAAATGGTATTTGCAACTAGATTCACTCACTTCTTCCCTGACATAATGTTAATATCGGAGAGTCAGCAAAATAGGGAAATGTGTATTTTGACCAAATGCTATATTGGCCAAGTTCAGTTTAGTGTATGGTTTGCATCAGGAGATCTCAGATATTCAAATACCTTCCTGGCAAGTCAGTCAACTTTGGAGGTTTGGTAGGTGTATCTACGCTATGGTAGTACATTGCTGTAAACCTCACACTGTCCCCCCAATTAGTTTGAGGGGGCCTCTTTCTTTTTCATCTCTTCTTCACTAGACTACCTCCAAGAACTTGTCTTTGGACCTAGCATGTGTTGGTTGTTTGGCAAATATTTGCTGGATGAATTGTAGTAGTAGTCTCTAGAATGGGCTTATGTACTTTGGTAACTAATAAGGAACACTTCATAAAAGTATACATGCACACACAAACGCATATATATATGTCAATCTTGGTCATATTTCAGTAAAAAAAATCTCCTTTCATATTTTTTGTCATTATGCATCTCCCCTATTCCAAATCTTTTATTTTCTTCATAGACCTGACCTCTTGACAGAGTGGTTTAGGTTCAAATGTAAAAGTAATATTTTAAAAAATCAGTAACGCTAACACATACAAACACTACCTATTTTTTAAAAAATTAAATATCCTAAAGACAGGTGATTTCTAGACTTCCAATTAAATATATTATGGATCATTTCTGCATGAATGAATGAATGAATGAGGGATTAACTGATAACAACCACCAAAATAAAAATGATCCGTTTTTTAGCATTTGCTAGAGGAGTTAAAAATTTCTTTCTTATTTAGTCATCAGGGCAACCTTTCAGTGTAAATATTACCGTCCTCATTTTTCATCTGAGAAAATTGAGGGTACATAATGTTGTTGGAATTTACACAGATAACAAGTGGCAAAACCATATGTTGCTCAGGATTGCTATTTCTTCCATGTCTGTTGGTCTGTAATTTGGTACTCAGCCATCTGAGGAAAGAAGACATTGGCCTTATAACAACAAACATCTAATACAATAAGCAGTCCACTAATTTTAGCTTATTTCCATGTGACAACTAGCAAGTCATCTTAAATGATTAGATATAGTCATTTCATTATTATTCTCTTATTTTATTTTTCTAATTTCTTTTCTGGCATAGAGGGTCTCACGGACAGTTTTGCTGCAAAATTTATTGCTTTACTTCCTATCTTTTGATAGTTTTGGAATAATAAGGTAGTAGTGGTTTGGGTCAATCTCAAATGGAAATGAGTCAGGAACTTTGATTTTTATGTGGGACCTATGGCATATCATTTAACAAGCTGTGGGTGGCATAAAGGCTAGACACAAAGTCTTCTGATTTCTAGCCCAGCGGCCTTTTCACCATATTATATTACTGTTCACATCCCATCCCAAACTCTTCGTTATATTAACAGAGAAGGCATTGAAATGTCATGAACATACAGAGATATAAATGGTGCATTGACTGAAGCAGATTATATTTTATCGTAATCAACTGAGTCTAGAAACTTTAAAATAACACATGAGTTTTAATGCTAGATGTGTCTATGAAAGAATAATAAAGAACAATGCTGGTTCTTGTTTCACTGGGCCCTTTTTGTCCCTTAATTTCCCTAATTAGTCTCAATTGTGTTCTGTTTCTAAGTTAGCAGGCCAAGATAGTATCTGCTTTATTGCCATGGGATGAAAACTTGCCCTTATTGAGCTTTATTAGATACTCCATTCTCTCATTTAGAATCCTATTAAGTTTCCCCTTGGCATTTTCTAAATCAATTAGTTTTAGCCTTACCCTTCTTAATATGCTCCTTTTGGAGACTCCTAATTTTAGTCCCTAACTCTGGTATTTGTAGTTGCCTTTCCCTTTTCTTTTGGGCAAAGATTTCAATCAATTTTCCCTGCAATACTGCTTTGCTAGCATCCCACAGAGTCATATCTGTGACCTCACCATTATCACTGTCTGCTAAATATTCAGCCCATATGTCTTTGAGCTTTTCCCTAAACCACTGCTGCTGAAGGAAGTAATTATTACTTTACCATCTTAGCACTCCCCTGTTGCTTTTCAAGGGAAATAATTCCACAGTCAAGTGAATCATTGCAGGGTCCAAAACTAGAATCTTGTCAATAGAACAGCAACTTTGCCCTCAATCTCCAGTGGGAATAGAGAAAAAATGGTTCTGGCAAAGGAAGAACAGTCTATAGAGTAAAAATGTGAGTTGTGGCATGAGCATACTTATTTGTTTTAAAAATCAATTTAGATGGTTATTAGAGTGAATGGTTGCAAAGAATTAGAGAAGGATTACATTTTAGCACCAGGAAGTGTGTTCCCACAATTATTAGGGACTTGTTTTGGTAACTTATTTAGATGTTTATTTAGTTTATATGTTTTGTTTTTATAAATACACATATAAACTGCATGCATGGTAAGCTCTAAATTCTGTTAAAATAAACTGAAAAAAGAATAGAAGGAAATGTATAAAATATTAGTTCTAATTTTAATTTTTAAATAAGTATTAATTAGGGGCAATTTTAATTTTCAAGTTAATAGATTTTCAAATTCTCTACCACATCGTATATTTATCATAAGAAAGAAATTAAAAAAAATTAATACCTCTGTATTAAATTAACTAAAGTATCTATAGTGATCTATGTTTTTTGGGCTCCACAAACCAAAAATTTGGTTATCTTATGGAGCTAAGAAAATCTAGTTGCAAATTCTTTGCAACCATATCTACTATGTTTCTAGTCAATACACTGTCCTAGAAATATGTGTT
>JAQIFY010005039.1:0-11335 GCA_028533085.1 Varecia variegata | reverse complement strand
CTGGGCAGCCCTAGGTGGCCTGGCCTCCATCTCCCTCAGCTCCTACAACTCTCTCCCCACTCACTCCACTCCTGCCAGACGAGAACCCTGCCGTCCCTCATTAGTCTGAAAGTGGGACCTGATGCCAAACTGATAAATCACAGACAGCTACAGTTATGTTTCTACTGGACAAAATTTATCCAAAGGATAGTCTTTAGGCGTTGAGCCTTGAAATGAAAATGAGGAGCAAATTATTTGTAAATTTCAAAGTAAGTTATGAATACCCAGCAGAAAGATGAAATCAAATATGGTTTTGCTAAAATTTACCGCATTTGTCTCAACTCATGATTTAACAAAAGTATTAATAGATGCCTTTGAAGAATAGAGTGGTCATAACAATACACAGTTTGAGGTGAAATATTTTCAGATTTAAGTAAAATTGACCTGAAGAAAAATAAAAGTATACTAACTAAAATCTATGAAAAAGCTACTGAAGGAAAGCTGTTACAGGATACAGCGATACACTTCAATTCATGTGGGAGATTTGGAGTGAATTGTCAAAAGTAACTCACTTAATTGAATCCTAATTTCAAAATACTCATTTTAGGTACTAGGATTTCCATTTACGGCTTCACCGCAGTCTTAAAATATGGTAACATAGAAACATTAAAATTATAATTTCAGCAGTATAAGACTGCATTATTAATATTAGTCTATATCTATTAACAATTTGTAACTTAACCTCTTAAAGTTTTGCAAGTGACACCATGTCTTTACTCACCGTAAAGCATTTCTCAGCTCCAACTTTGATTTCCTGGAAACAAGTTACGTTTCTAGCCTGATATATCAAATACATTGATAATGCAGATATTTTTACATCCAGGTAGATTCAACATTTAGCCATAACCAAATATTACTTTAAATTTTCTTTCAGGAAGTTTGAAAAATATGTATTTTTCTTGATATTTACTTCTCTTTTTTCTTTCCCATTTTCACACTGATGCAGTCTTTATTTTAAGTGACTGCATTCCTTCATCAATTCATTATTTCTTTCTTCTAGTTCATGTCTTGCTCTTTGGAAAGCAAGTTCTGCATCATTTTTTGATAACTGACTTTGCTCAAGATTGTGCATAGCAGCAGCTAGTCTGGAATGGTATGATTCAAGTTCAGTTTCCAGGCCTTCCACATTCTGTTTTTTACTCTCCAGCTTAGCATTTAGCATTGTGTTCTCAGATTTCAGAACACTAAGCTGTCCATCATACTGGGATATTATTTCTGTTAATGTTTCCTCATACTGTTTTACACTCTTTTGAAGGTCATCATTCTTTTGTTTTTAAATTGCAATGTCCTGTAAATATTTACTTTCCGTTTTCTGGTTGTCATTTCTTATGGTGTCTATTTCCAATCTTAGCCTTGCGATTTCTTCCTCCAGTATGCAAATTTTTTTTTTTTTTTTATCATAGCTTATTATGGGGGTACAACTGTTCTGGTTAAGTATATTGCCCATGCCCCTCCCAACCCCCTGAGACTGAGCCTCAAGGGTGTCCATTCCCCCGACAGTGCACATCGCACTCATCATGTAGGTAAACACCCGTCCCCTCCCCCACCCCCAACACCCCGAGTCAGATCTTCAAGCATTCCACTGACAGTTCGCTTCGCTCTCATCATGTAGATATACACTTTTGATGCAACAGAGCTTTGTCTTTTTCCTGATTATGAGGAATCTAAGTAAAACAAAGGAAACTTTTAGCTAGCACTCAATAAAATGACATATCATGATTTCCTCTGAAATGAAAGAATAATCTGTACATGTGTACAATAAAAGGTCACCATAAGTGGAAATCCAAGTGGAGAAAAAGTTGGATCCAAACCTGAAACCTTATACAGCATAAATTCCCAAAAGTTCAAAATTTATTTGAAGATAACAAATACATGAAAGTAAAAAGGAAACCACTAGAGAAATCTTCAAGAATTTCAGAATCTGAAAAACCTTTTCCCTGAATTACAACAAATTCTAAGGTATAAAACAAAAGATTCACAAGTTTGACCACATTAAAACTTTGGGTTTCCACTCTGATGTCTAATCTACACACACCCCATAGTAAGAGGCTTAGCTCTGCATGTATTTGGACAGATAAAATTTCCCAAAGGTCTTTAAGTTCCTTTTCCCTGAGAATATTCTATATTCTTGTAACATTTTCAAAGGCACTTATAAGACTTATGTTGATTGATAAATTATAAATCTAGGCATTGTAGTAAGCATTTCTATATACATCAATGAATTCGTTTCATTACAACTCTGAAAGGAGCAGTTAAAAATGTGAGCAAGCTGCAGGACTTCCCCCAGGTCTTCTGACCCTACTGCTAGTGCTCCTCCACCGGATCACAATTACTTCTGTGGTGTAAATGTCTAAATACAAAAGAGGAATCTTGTTTCAAAACACCAGTGGTAAATAAGATAAAATTTATGGGGCTCTTCTTGGAAAATCATAAGATTATTTGCCATTACAATAACTTTCCTTTCCTCTTCATAAGAAACAGTACATGTGAAATAGGGAAAAATACATGGAACTATTTCACTAGGAACAAAATACTTATCAATAATTCTCATTAGGTGAGAATACTATGGCATATTATTGTTTTAAAAAGTTCTCTGTACTGAAATAGGATACTCCTTGGATGTCAAGCTTTATAATAAATAATTAGAGCTATAAATGCCATAGTTCATTTTTAAGACAAGATAATATTTTTGGTTAGCTTTAGACCTAAATAGTACATATTAAATCAAAGGAATATTTTAAGTAATATACATGAAATAAAGTTAAAAATGAATATTTTTACCAGATTGATTTACCTCATCCACATTATTTTCTGCAGTCCTCAATTTCATATGGAGCACTCTCACTTTCGGTTTAAGTTTTTGTTTCACTTCAACTTCTTTCGTACATTACTCTTTTGTTCTTCTTAACTCTTCCTTTATTTCTTCATAAAGCATATGAGCATTGCTTCTCTTCTCTTTTTCTTGTCTTAAGGTAAATCTGCAGTTAAATATGATTATCTTAAAATTTGTTTGTTAGAAAATTAAAAGGTCATTTTGTGACCTGGCTCTTCGTGTATTAGTTTGTTATCTTAACAAAATTTCTATGTTCTCAAATATTTTTTCTTCCTAGTGCTCAGGTTTGTAATTCCTGACTTCCATCTCTCTTCCAGAGGACATACATATTTGCAAGGTAGCAACTAAAGAACATTCTACTAATTGGTAGGTTTCTGTTACTAGTAACTGTGGTAAATATTAAGGAAAAGGCTATTGGAAATTAGTCAGAAAAGTTACAAGTTGAAAATTACCTTTTTTCCCCCACACAGTCAAAATTAGTCCTCAATTAAGACAGACCATTTAGAGTTAACTAAATAAAAATAAGTTACTATTGATGCACAGGTTTACAATTTCACTAGAAAGAAATTTTCATCTTCACAAAATACTGCAGGTATCCTTAAAAATGATTTATAGTATAAGATAGTACTTTCAGATGTTTTCTGTATAACATGTATTTGCAGATTACCATAATTCAAGACTAAGCTAAGGAATCTCATATTTGTTACTCCACACTTTTAACGTGGTAACACTTTCAACAATATCTTGTTGATTATTATGCATTTGATAAACAATTTTAAGATACCTTTTGGAACAAGACAAGATCTAATATTTAATTAAACAATGAAGAAAAATATGTGTTTTCAACATAGAACTTTGAACTAATTTTGTCTATATATGAGGAAGAAATGTTGAATAAATTCATCACAAATCATTTTCCATTTTGCTTTTTATTCACATGGATATTAAGAATAAAACTGTACACATTTTCTAAGAAATGATTCTGGCTTGAGAAAAATAACCCATTCCATACTCTGTTGGTTGAATTGTAAATTAAGCTGAACTTCTTTGAGAACAATTTAGAAATATGGATCAAAGACCTTTTTTTAAAAAGTTCCTATACTTTAGCCCAATTATTCTATATTGAAGGATTTATTCAAAGCAAATAATTAGAAATGTAAGAAAATGATTTATATGTTCCCTTCTGCATTAATTATAATACAAAAACATTTAAAAACCCACAATAGTATTTATTAAATAAATAATGACATTTTCATATGGTGGACTTCCATATACCCATATGGCCATGAAAATTATGATTTAAAAGAATATGCATTTAATTATTAGAAATGTTCACAGTTAAGAATTTGTTATATTATTTCCAAGATTTTCACACTCCACAAGACTAAGTTTTCTTCCCTGTTAAATCCCAGAAAGTAAATCAGGAATTACAAAAATTCTTCTACATGCCTTTAGTAAAAAGCAAATAGTTCAAGTGTTTCTTGAAAAGTAGGATGTCATACCTCAAACTGAAGAGTTCTTCCCATTTAACTCTTTGATGCTCTAATTGGGAATTTGTTGCTTTGGTTTCAGATAGCTCCCGTTGTAGTACACAAATATTGTTTTTCATTTTATTAATATTGACTGTAAGTAGTAAACAGCAATTATGTTTTTGTTCCAATAATCTTTTACATGAACGAACTGCATCTTGAATTTTCACCTGGGGAACATAATCTGTATCAGAGAGAAAACAAGATAGAGATCTGAGTACTTTTCTGATAGAAAGGACTGCATATTTTAACATTCACTCATTCATACACTGAATATATATTGAGTGCCTACAATGTGAAAGACATTACACTCAGCTCTACAGATAAAAAGAGACAAGACCTCTGCTCTTGTTTAGCTTAAAGTATAGTAAAGAACAAAGACTTAAAAAGTGGCAAATGTAAAAATTCAGATAGATTCTGTGAGAAAACAGAATTACATGATCACACAAGACAACCTGATTATACTGGGCCCAGGGAAGGTTTCCCAGAGGAAGAGAAGGCTACACTGAGAAATGAAGGATGACAAGGAAGCAGCTAAGCACAGGGAGAAGGAAAGCATTCTAGCTGGTCTACAGTATGTGCTGAAGCTCCACTGCAATCTGCTTCTAGCCAAGACAGACTAACAGGTACTGATTTACCTTCTTACTGGAAACAACCAAAACCAAACCATAACCAAAACCAAAAAGATAAGGTACATTAAACAATGATCTTCAAGACAGATGAACAGGTACTGATTTACCTTCTTACTGGAAACAACCAAAACCAAACCAAAACCAAAACCAAAAAGATAAAGTACATTAAACAATGATTTTCAAGACAGAGGACTTCAGGCAATGAACACTATGACCACTGAAAGACAGGAATCAAATGAAGGAAGCCTTATGAATGCCCTAGCTCCCTGCCTTGACAGACTCTCCAGCCCATGACCCAGGGAAGAAAAACTGAGGCAGAGTCTACCAGACTCCCTGGGTAGGGGTGATGAAGCTGAAAGTCTAGTAAGACCAAGGCAGACAGAGATCACGGGACAGAACATGGGAGAGGAGAGAGCAGCACAGGGAAAGAACTATGGACACCTGCAGAGATCCCCTCTTGGGTATGTAGAAGTGTGATGAACGATACATGGGTGCTAGGAAACTACTCAAGACCAAGGGAAAAAAATCCTAAAAAATTAGAGAAAACTGTGCCTGGTGCTCACACAGTGCCAGGAAGAGTGTCCATTCCCATGAGCCATGTTGGAAAATCTCACACTTCTCAGGACAATGAACAATCTTGCCTCAGTGGAGGGAAATTAGCCCAAAACATAAAAGCAAGACAGGAAGGGATCAAGCTGTTTATAAGTAACTCAACTGCATCCCAAAGTGAAGCTCAAACATGCAAGTAGAGGTATGGAAGATAGTGTTTAAATACCAAATTGTACTTGTAGAGATGCCAATTACAATGTCAGAGATGAAAACTACACTGGATGGAATGAAGCACCTATTAGATACCACAAAAGAAAAGATTCACAAATTTGAGACCTCAGTGAACTATGAGAAAACTTCAAGCAGCTAATACTTAAGTCCCAAAAGAGGGAGGACGAGAGATAGGAAAAAAAAAAATTAAAGAGTGGGCTACAGCTCCATCTAGGATGACACAAGAAGCACTAGTTCATCAGATGTCAGGCCGGTGGGAGGCGGGAGGAGGGGATGGGTACATTCACACCTAATGGGTGTAGTGCACACTGTCTAGGGGATGGCTCTGACTCGGCCAGGGCAAAGACAGTGTATATAACCTAAACATTTGGGCCGGGCGCGGTGGCTCACACCTGTAATCCTAGCACTCTGGGAGGCTGAGGCAGGTGGATCTTTGAGCTCAGGAGTTCAAGACCAGCCTGAGCAAGAGCGAGACCCCATCTCTACTAAAAATAGAAAGAAATTAGCTGGCCAACTAAAAATATATAGAAAAAATTAGCTGGGCATGGTGGCACATGACTGTAGTCCCAGCTACTCGGGAGGCTGAGGCAGGAGGATTGCTTAAGCCCAGGAGTTTGAGGTTGCTGTAAGCTAGGCTGAGCGGCACTCTAGCCCGGGCAACAGCGCGAGACTCTGTCTCAAAAAAAAAAAAAAACCTAAACATTTGTACCCCCATAATATTCTGAAGTTTAAAAAAAAAAAAAAAGAAAAAATGATCAAAAACATTCTAAACTTAATGAAAACTATAATCCCACAGGTCTACCAAAAATCTAGCTGGTAGAAAAGAAATGAAAGTATACTATTGTAAATTTCTGATACTATTTATGATGTTTTATGTTATTACATAAAGGTACACCATGATAAGTTTAAAACAAAGTAAAAAACCTAAAGCAAGCCATATGATAGCAAAACAAAGAGTTATAGCTAATAAGTGGGAAAAAAAGAGAGAGAGAAAACAAAATCATAAAATTTACTTGACTAATCTAAAAGAAAGAAAAAAAAGAAAACAAAGAACAGCTGGGACTAAGAAAAATAATAATAAACATCAAAGAGCATGATGACAGACAAATGAAACTATATCAATAATCACGTTACAAATGAAATTGATCTAAAACATCAATTAAAAGGCAGATTGTTGGCCGGGCGCGGTGGCTCACGCCTGTAATCCTAGCACTCTGGGAGGCCAAGGCGGGTGGATCACTCGAGGTCAGGAGTTCGAGACCAGCCTGAGCAAGAGCGAGACCCCGTCTCTACTAAAAATAGAAAGAAATTATCTGGCCAACTAAAAATATATATAGAAAAAATTAGCCGGGCATGGTGGCGCATGCCTGTAGTCCCAGCTACCTGGGAGGCTGAGGCAGTAGGATTGCTTGAGCCTAGGAGTTTGAGGTTGCTGTGAGCTAGGCTGACGCCACAGCACTCACTCTAGCCCAGGCAACAGAACGAGACTCTGTCTCAAAAAAAAAAAAAAAAAAAAAAAGGCAGATTGTCACACCGGATAAGAAAGCAAGACCCTACCACATGCTGCCTATAAGAAATTCACTTTAAAGGTAAAGACACAATTGATTAAAGATGGAAAAAGATATGCCATGCTAATGCTTGAACAAAGAAGGCTGAGAAGGACTGGCTATATTAATATTATACCAAAGCATATTTCACAGTCAGAAATATTACCAGCAATAAACAAGGTCAATTCATAATGAGAAAAAGTTACATTAATCAAGAAGACATAACAGTGCTAAATGTTTATGTACCCAGTAACGCAACAGCTTCAAAATCCACGAGGCAAAAGCTGATAGAACTGTAAAAAGAAATAGACAAATTCACAAGTATAGTCTGAAATTTCTATACCCCTTACTCAGTAAGTGATAGAACAAAGAGGCAGGAAATCAGCAATGTTGGAGTAGACTTGAACAACACCATTCTTCTCAAGCACCCACAGAACACTTACCAAATTAGACGATATTCTGGCCTTACAGTAAATCTGAATTAAAGAAGTAAGTCAAAGATTTTAAGTTGCACAAAGTTTGTTCCCTGACCACAAAGCAATCGAATTAAAATCAAAGACAAAAATCTCTCTGGAAAATACTCAATTATTTGGAAACTAAGTTTAATAACACACATCTACATAACCCTGGATCAAAGAGGTAATGAAAAGAGAGATGAGAAGATATTTTGAACTGAATGAAAATACAACATACCAGAATTTGGAGAATGCAGCTACTTAAACAGTACTTCAATAAAAAAAATTTTAGCACTGAATATCTATGTTAGAAGAGTCTCAAATCAATGACTTCAATGTCTACTTTAGGAACTAGAAAAAAAGAAGAGCAAATTAAATCCAAAGCAAGCAGAGGAAAGGAAATAATAAACATCTACTATAATCTGAATGTCTGTGCCCTGCCCCCCCCCCCCACCCCGACAAATTCATATGCTGAAACCTAATGCAGAAGTGATGATACTAGGAGGTGGGGCTTTTGAAAGGTAATTAAGTCATGGGAGCCAGCCTTCATGAGTGGGATTAGTGACCTTATATGAGAGACCCCAGAGAGCTCATTCACCCCTTCTGCCATGTGAAGACACAGAGAAAAAGATGGCCTCTGTGAACCAGGAATTCGTCCCTGACCAGACACCAATTCTGCCAGGGCCTTGATCTTGGACTTTGCAGCCTCCAGAACTGTGAGAAATCTATCTCTTGTTTATAAGCTACCCAGTCTATGCTATTTTGTTACAGTGGCTGAATGGAACACAGCATGAAAGATGAAACCAATAAAACAGAAAAACAATAGGGAAACATCATTAAAACCAAACACTTTGAGGAGATCAATAAAAGTGATAAACTTTTAGCCAGGGTGATCAGGAAAAAGAGAAGATACAAATGACTAATTTCAGAAATGAGTAATGTGGCATTATTACAGGTTCATAAAAATTAAAATAATAACAAGGTAATATGAACCTTATATGAATACACCTGACAACTTAGGTAAAATGGACAAATTCCTTGAAAAATGAAAATGACCAAAGCTCAATCCAGAAGGAATAGATTACTTGAATTACCCTCTATCTATAAAAGAACACAAAGTCGTAGTTGAAAACCTTCCTAGAGAGAAAACTCCAGGCCCAGACAGCTACAGTGGTGAATTCTACTAAACATTTTAGCAAGAAATAAGATAATTCTACAAAAACTCTTCCCTCCAAATAAACTTGAAGTATATATACATGTCAGTTCATTCTTTAATGCTAGCATTATCCTGAACCAAAATCAGGGAATGATATTCCAAAATGGAAAACTTCCTCATGAGCATGGATATAAAAATTTAACCACGTTTTCTTTCAAGTAACCAAGGTATCTTGCAATAGGTGAATGAACAAATAAACTGTGGTACAGCCGTACAATGGAATATTACTCACCACTAAAAAGACATGAACTATCAAGCCGTGAATGGATATGAAGAAACTTTAAATGTACATTAGTAACTGAATGAAGCCAATCTGCAGAGGCTACATACTTCATATTCCTATTTCAAGTACATGACATTCTGGAAAAGGCAACACTATGGACATAGTAAAAAGATTAGTGGTTGGGAAGGGCAGAAAAGCATAAACAGGTAGAGCACAGAGAATTTCCAGGGCAGTGAAAATACTCTGTATGACAATATAAGGATGGATATACACCATCATCCTATTGTCCAAACCCATAGAGTGTACATCAAGAGGGAGCCCTAACGTATACTATGGCCTTCGGGTGATCATGATGTGTCAATGTGGATTCAAGTAATTGTGACAACTGTACCACTATGGTGAGGGATACTGATAAAGGGGGAGGCTATGCATGTGTAGGGGCAGGAGACATATGGAACATCTCTGTATCGTCCTCTCAATTTTGCTGTGAACTTAAAACTCTCTTTGAAAAAGTCTTTAAAAATTCTAAACAAAATTTTAGCCAATTGGATCCAATGATATGTTAAAAGGATAATATAAACAAATGGGTTTTATCCTAGGAATGCAAGGTTGGTTTAATATTCAAAAATCACTGTTATTCACAATATTAACAACCTAAAAGGGAAGAACCAATGATCATTTCAGTATATACAGGTATTTGATAAAAATCAACATTCATTTCTGATTAAAAAAATAAAACTCTCAGCAAATGAAGAATAGAAGGGAAATTCTTCAACACGATAAAGTGCATCTGTGATAAACTTACAGCTACCATGTGTCATGGTAGAAAACTGAATGCTTTCCCCATAAAATCAGGAACAACCAAGGAGTGTCTGCCTTCACTACTTTTCCTCAGCATCAAAGATGAAATAATAAAGCAGAGAAACAAGACTCTACCCAGTGCAGTCAGGCAAGAGAAAGAAATAAAAGGCATCCAGGTTGGAAGAAGCCGCAAAACTGTCTTTATTCCCAGCCGTGATAACATAATAGGGATGGGTAATCTCCACCCTGTGGGCCACCTCTGGTTTTTGTAAGTAAAGTTTTATTGAAACACAGCCAGGTTCATTAACTTATGTATTTTCTATGGCTTTTCTCATACTTCAATGGCAGAGCTGATTAGCTGCAACAGAGACCATTTTGCCACAGTTCTAAAATATTTACTATGTTTAGTAAGAGAGTAGTTTAAGAAAGAAAAGTTTTGTCAATCATTGGTCTATATAGAAAATCTGACTGAATCTACCAAAAAACCTCATGGAACTAAAAATGAGTTTAGAGAGGTTGGAGGATACAAAATCAACATAAAGAAATCAATTGTATTTCTACATAGTAGCAATAAACAAATTGAAATTTTAAAAATATCTACTTCAGCCAAAAACTAAATACAGATAAATCTGATCAAATATGGACATACCTATACACTAAAGACTAAAAAATACTATGAGAATATTAAATATGACCTACATAAGTAGAGAGATACATTTTTTTTTCAGGAGTGGAAAGATTCATTATTGTTAAGATGTCAATTCTCCACAAATTAATCTGTAGATTCAATACAATCCCAATCTAATTTGCCAGCAGGCCACCAGACTTTTGCATTGACAGGCTGATTCTAAAATTCATGTGGAAATGTAAAGCATCTAGAATAGCCCAAATAACCCTGGAAAAAGAACAAAATTGGAGGGCTGATGGCAACAATTATCATAAAACTCTAATAAAAAAGTGCAATACTGGGTACAGGGCAGACAGCGGGGCTGGGCAGGCAGTGTGGGATGGGCACCAGCACTCTCACAGAAGACAAGGAGAGACTGAGAAGCGGCCACAGATTGGAGGGCAGTGAGGGACATGATGACCAAATGCAACGTGGAGTCCTGGACTAGCAAAAGGGAGTCAGTGGAAAACTGGAGCCATCAAAATAAAGTCTGCGGTCTTCTCCATAACGTTGCCGGGTAGATCTCTCCAGCTTTCTCCAGGGGCACTGTGGTTAGTTACAATGTATCATACACGTAAAATTGCTATGAGAGTAGATTTTACCAGTTCTCTCC
>JAQIFY010005038.1:0-11337 GCA_028533085.1 Varecia variegata | reverse complement strand
TGGGACTTCTCGGGGCCTTGCAGAGCACCAGGACGCAGACACCTGGCTCTGCCAGCAGACGGGGGCAGGCGGAGCCCCGGCCATCCTGCCTGTCTGCAGGGAAGGGGACATTCCAGGGGCCCAGCCGGGAAGGAGGGGACACACCCCACAGGGCACAGGAGAGTCTGGGAGCGGGAGGAGGCCGTCTGGGATGGTGGACAGGCTGGAGGCTGGGGGGGCTGTAGGAGGGGCCCGGGTGCTGCCCCTGCAGGGAGGAGGTCTGGGCTTGGGGGGGTGTCTTCAGAGAGACTGCGGGAGCAGGGGGCCTGGTGCCCAGGGTCCCGGCCCCCTGGGCTAACTGGGGCTGGGGACTGGCTCTCAGACCACCCGTGTGGCCAGTTGAGCTCAGCGGAGGCTGCTTTGGGTTCCCGAGGCTGGCTGTGCTGGCGACGTGGGGACGACAGTGGGAGGCTTTCTGCAGGGACTGGGGAGGGGCCGAGACAGGGTCCCCCAGGGAGGGCAGTGCTGGGAAGAGCTGCTGGCCGAGGGGACCCACGTGCAAAGCAGCACTGCTCTGAGTCACCGCACACCTGGCCCCAGCTGTGATTTCCAGGAGGGAGGAGGCCCGTGTCTGGGGTTCTCTGGGGGCTGCTGAGTGAGGCCAGGGCAGAGAGATGATGACGCCTGCTGTGGCCCCAGCCCTGGTGGGCTCAGTTGGGGGGGCTGCTCTGGCCAGTGTGGGGTTCAGTTTGCTGCCTGGGACCTGGGCTGTCAGAGTGTCTTTCCCCCGGCCAGGAAGAGGGCAGGGGGCCTCCTCCCACCCTCCCTCCCTGCGGGCTGCAGCAGTTCCCAGAGCTGAGCATCGCCTGCGGCTCTGTCTCTTGGGAGGACTGGAGAGGCAGACGGGTGGCTGTGCAGGCCTGGACCGAGGGCTGAGCTGTTCTGTCTCCGTTTGCCCTGGGGACTGGCGCTGCCTGGGTGACCAGCTGCCTCCTGGGCACAGCGTCTCCTGGTCTCTCGGAGGGTGCAGGGCTGGCCTTCCTGGGCTGGGGCGGGCGTGGGCAGCATGGCCCACCGGTGAGATGTCATGAGAGGCCAGCCAGCCAAGAAGGGCTGTCCCGGGGAGCTCTGGACGGGGGACAGGGTGCACAGGGCAGGGGGTGGGCAAGGGGGCTGTGAAATCCTCCCAGGCTCTGCCACAGAGCTCTACTCCCAGGATTTTCCTGGAGTCCAGGGCCCTGAGCCTAAACGTGGCCGGCTGGGGCCTCTCGCCTTCCTGCTGAGTGGGACAGCCCCCGTGGGCCTGGTATGCACGCTGGCACAGGGCTCTGGAGGCTCAGCCCTGCCCGGGGCTGGGGCCAGGTCTCGGTCCTCCCACCGGGGCCACCACCCACCCAGCCAGCGCTGGCCGGACCTGGCCTCCCCTCCCTGCCCCAGGGCTGCCCAGGCTCCGGGCCTGCGCGCGGGAAGCTGGGGCCGGTGGGGCCTGGGACCCGATCTCGCGCGTTGTCTCAAGTTGCGATTGAGAACGGGATGTCTTAAGACCAGATGCTGGTGAAAAATGAAAACACACTTTCTAAATTTAGCCAGTTGAGAACTGCACATTTGCCCAATTAGACCCATCGATTCCGCGTGTGTGCGCGTGCTCTTGGCGGCGCCCCAGCTGTGCCTCTCACGGCCCCCTGCATGTCTCTCAGGCCTGTGTGTCCTCGGTGGTGACCTGGGACTGCACAAAGGTCTCTGAGCCCTGCTCTCGCCCCGAGCAATTTGTCCCCGGGCTGGGCACTGCCGCCTGCTGGGAAGAGCCTGAGCGTTCGCAGGGCCACGGGTCCGAGTCCGGCTGGATCCTGCTCCACTGAGGAGGGACTTCGCTTGAGAGACCCAGAGCCAGGCCTGGCCGGCGTGTTGGGGCTCAGTGGGCACACACCTCACAATCTTGATGGGAAGGGTGAGGTCATGTCCTGGGACACTGTGCTGGGCAAGGTAACCAGGGGAGGCCTCCTGGAGGAGGTGCCTTGCTCAGACCTTGGAGGCCAGGCAGGAGGGGGAGGGGCCCATGGAGAAGTCAGCCTGGCAGGGCATCGGTGAGGGGAGGGGCGGACGGTGGGAGAGAAGGTAGCAGGAGCCAGTCTCTCGGGCTCGCTGGGTGCCAGGCTGAGGGGTCCGACGTGGCCCGTGGTTCAGCAGCAGGGGCGGGGCATGTCGGAGGGTGCCTGGAGGGTACGGCCCAGGTAGTGAGCTTTAAGGCCCATCTGGGAGAACCGGGAAGGAGGACTAGCTGGGACATCTGGGACGCCAGGCTCTCAGGTCGGGGGCTGTGGTGGGCTGGGGGTGGGCTGGCTGCCCTGGCTGCTGGAGTTGTCCCCATGGGCACCTGGCCATCGTGGAGGGCACACCCGCCTCCGCCCAGCTCTGTAGCTGGCCTCGCCCCGAGCCCAGCCTGCCTGGAGACCCGACCCTCCAACCACGGATTCTTGGAGCCTCTGGCTCAGAACGGAGGCTTCTTCTGTGGTTTCCAATTTGCATTTCAGTTTTGGCTTCTCGAGGGAGGAAGCCCAGGCTTCTCTGTCTCGTTGCTCTTGGTTTCTGTCTCTCCCTCTGTCCCTGGGTCTCCGGCTCTTGCCATATCCTCCTGGGAACAGAAGCCTGTGGATCTTTCTCCTGGGGCGTCCTCCGAGGACCCTGAGCGGGAGGAGCTGCGGGACTCTGGGTGTGCCCAGGCAGTCCTGCTGCCAGGACCTCGTCTCTGTCCCAGTGAGAGGAGGCCCCCCACAGAGCACCAGGCCATCTGGGAAAGGCACATCGTGGGCGTGATTTGGAGGGTGCTCCCCACTTGAGGTGCCCAGGAAGCTGTGGGGGCTGGGCTTCCCCACCCTGCCTGCACCCAGCCCCCGGGGTCTCTAAGCCAGGCAGTGATGGGAGGGGGTGCCCAGGGCTGTCACTACGAGAAAAGCCCTTGGAGGGCCTGGGGATGGCCGCAGAAGGAAGCCCCCGTTGTCAGCCGCTGCCTGACCAGGCCCCGCCGTGGTGTCTCAGAAGCTGAGAAGTGTCGCGCCACAGGTGTGACTGCAGAGCGCTCTGGCTTCCTGGCGGGAATCCCACGCGGGCCTGCGCGTGTGCGGGAGCGTCTGAGCACGGGCAGTTGCGGTGGGCAGGGCCCTGGGCTAGTTCACCCTCAGGGCTCACCAGCACCCCGCATCCATTCATCCTCGCACACCTCTCGCCCCCCCTGCGGGTTCTGAGTGTGGGTCGGCGTTGCCTTCTCCCCCACCTGAAGTGTGTCCCCTGTCACCTGCGTGGGTCCCGGGCCAGGTGATGCCGTCAAGGTGGGGTGGGTGCTGCTCTGATGGCCTCTGACCTGCAGCCCCCGCCAAGGCAGCCGAGCTCCTGGCGCACGGCTCTGACAGCCTCTCGCGGTAGCAATGGCAGAGCCTTCGCTGCAGGCTCAGGGCAATGCCAGTGCTGCTACTCTGACCGGAGGCTGCCGGAGCCCACCCAGCCTCAGCCCGTTGAAGCGCCCGAGCGCACACCTGGGCCCAGAGCTCCGGCTGGTGCCGCGACGGAGCTGGGAGTTGCCCGGAGCTCCTGGAAAGCAGATGCCCTGGGGGCTCAGCAGGCCCGTCGAGCGCCAAGATGCGCCTCCCAGGTCCGCCGTGTGCCAGCAGGAATCCTGAGCGTGCCCCGGGGTCTGCGGCACAGCCAAGAAGTCCACTGTCTGGCTCCGGCAAAGCCAGAAACCTCCTGGCTGCAGCAATCTGGAAAGAACCCTAGAAACCAGCAGGTCTATCCCTGGGGAAACTGAGGCCTAGATGGTGAGGCTGAGGCTCCTCATGAGTCTGTGGGGAGCTGGGACGAGTCTGTGCCTCCCGTCTCCCCTTTAGTCACCAGCCCAGGGCCGGACAGCAGACAGGGTCTGCCTTGGAGGAAAGTGGGGATGTTGGCAGCACTTGTCTGACGCCCGGCCCCTCACCCCCAGCCTCCTGGCCCCGCACCCCCAGCCGCCTGCCCCGCACCCCCAGCCTCCTGGCCCTGCACCTGCTCCCAGCCTGCTGCTCGTCCGGGGTCTGAGACCCGCCGCTCCTTTCCCCGCAGGCAAAGCTGAAGAGCCCGGGGTGCCCGTGCCTCACTTCAGTGGGCCTGGGAGGCTCCTCCTCCCCTTCTGAACAGCCCACATCTGACCCCAAAGGATGGAGAGTCCGGGGTCCTTGGGTGCAGAAGCAGTGTGGCTTGGGTGCCGGGGCTGACCTAAGGTGGATGCTGTGACTTCCCTGGTGGGCTGGGGTGTGGAAGTGGCCTGTGGGGAAACTGGGGGCTCAGAGTGCAGGAGCCCACCCTGCACCAGGGGCTGCCAGGCAGGACTGTCCAGAAAGCTCCACCTCTTGGCTCTGAGGCCAAGGCAGGCCCAGCAGAGAGCTGAGGCCCTCTCTGGACTCAGGTGAGGGTGGGACACTCTCTCTCCTTGTTCCCTGTGTGGCTGCAGAGAAGCCTGACGAGGCAGGGAGCTCTCAGGAAGGGTCCCAGCATCTGGGGCCTGTTCCACTGCTGTACTGGGGCCCCCAGGGCCTGGAATGGTGGAACAGGCTGAGTGTGGGGGGCTAGTGATGGCCCAGGGGGATGGGCCGGTTTGCCATGGGGAGGGAGTGGGCCAGCTCTGCATTCACAGCACCCACCTTCCTCTCCACCCACCCCATGTGGGAGGGCGAACCCCCTGATGTGAGCTAAGGGTGCCTGGCAGCCCCTTGGGGCTGGGCTCTCACCCTCCCCCACCAGTTCCAGGGACTCCTGCAGGTGTCTGCGGGAGCCCCCTGACATCTTAGTTGGGGGAGGTGTGGCCCAGGCCCCTCTCTCCAAACAGCAGGGAGGTGGAGGTGGGGGTGGGGGTGGGAGCCAGTAGAGAGGGACCTCTGCCCAACGCCTGGTCTTGGCTTTGCCCAGCCTGGAGCGGGGAAGCCACTCTCTGCCCCGCCCCCTTCCCGGTCCAGCCAGCGGCCGCTGGGTGCAGGGTTGGGGGTGGGGGGTGGGGGTGACGGAGGGGAAGTGGGGCCCTAGGCCGCCCAGCATCCTTGAGCAGAAAGTACTTTGGCTGCGGGGTGGGCAAACCGGGGCGGCCGGTGGCCCCGCGGAAGCCCCGCGCCCCCACCCCCGCCCTTGCGCTCGCTCTGTGCCCCACCCCCGTGCCGCCCGCGCCCCCGGCCACCTCCCGGCGCGGGCAGGCAGGGGGTGTGGTGCGGGGCGGCACGAGTGAGAGCGCGCTCCCCGCGCGGCGCCTCCACGGGGCGCAGTGTCACCGCGCCCGAGCCCGCGCACAGCCCGCCGCGGGCCGCCCGGGCGGGCGGGAAGATGCTGCCGGAGCCCGAGCCCCAGCCGGAGCCCCAGCCCGGCGGCTGATGCGCCCCAGCCCGGCCGCCCCGCCGCCCCCGCCGCCGCCGCTGCCGCGCCGCGGAGACAATGGACGCGGGAGCCGCCCCGCAGAAGCACAGTAGGTGCCGCTTCTGTCGCTGCGCCTGGCGGCCGTGGAAGGGGCGCCGCCGTCCCTGGCCGGGTCGGGCCGGGCCAGGGTCGCGCCCGGGAGGGGCGCTCGCTGGGGCAGGGGTGCGGGTGTGGGATCGCGTCGGGACAGGCAGAGGGGTACCGGCTGTCTCCGCGACTGCCTGGGATGCTGGGTGAGGGATCTGGGGGCCACCCCTCTGCAAACTTTCCTCCCGTGGTTCCAGCGGATGTCACGCTGGTGCTGGGACCTGTGCTGAGACGACCCCCGCAGAGCCCAGGCATGGGGCGCCTGCTTCCCGCTGGGTAGCGCGGCAGGGGCACCGCCGTGTGGGTGTGCCCCAGGTGCAGGTGGAGAGGCTGCATGGCCACGCACTGCCCGTCTGCCCGGGCTGCAGGTGCCACACCTGGCCCAGGGCCGGCCTCTCCAGCACTGCAGGTCAGGGTGCAGCGGGCACTGCTGTGCAGGCGGGAGCCTGAGAGGGTTAGCGTAGGGGTGTCCGCGGTGGAGTGGCACTTCCTGGGGCCATGGGCAGTTATGGGGCATCCTGTAGGGGGTGGACACTCTTGCCTCCCTCCCCTTCTCCCTACTCCCTCCTCTCTTCCTTTCTTCTCCCCTCCCCTCCCCCTTGAGACCTGGTGGCCCTTGAGGCAGACAGGGTGACCTCTGACTTGCCACCGAAACCGCCTTTCTCCCTTGGACTTCACCCCTGTTTGTGTCCCCTTGGTGCCCCTAATGCCCTCATTTCGTGGGGTGACGTTCAGTGCCTGGGGCCTGGGCCACAGTGCCCACGTTTCTGTCTGGGGTGGTCCACGGTGTCCCGCAGGGTCCTCTGGGCCCAGGGGCTGGATTAGAGAGCTGTGGCTACAGCAGGGAGTTCCGGGCTGGGACTGGGGGACAGGTCAGAGGTCATAGGTCACTGTCCAACTCCTGCCTGGTCTGTGGGGACGGGAGCCAGCCTGTACGTCCCCCAAGAGCCTGGGCTAATGGAAGGAGTTGGCTCTAAATCGGCCTCGTCACCGTCCCTCTGCACTTAGGCCTTAAGGAGGGTCCGGGGTTCCAGAAAGCAGGTGGGAGGCAGCGAGCGGTGGGCACGTGTGTGCCCGTGGCTGTGCCCCAAGGGTTCCCTGCAGCCTTCTCCCTGAGGCCAACTGCTTGGGGGCCTGCCCCCTGGGGCGTGAGGGAGCTGACCTCACGGTCGTCTGGAACCCGGTGCTGGGAGAGGGTGGAGGAGAGGGACTGGCACCTGCTTGGGTGTCTCCCCGGGGAACCCGGGGCAGCGAAAGGAGAGGCCGGAGGGGGCCTGGGCCGTGGCCGGGGACGGTGGGAGCATCTCTTGGGCGGTGTTTGTGGGGCTGGGGGCTCGGGGCTGGGTCGGTGGCCTTGGCGTCTTGTGTGCGCCCTGCACAGTGAGCACAGGCCTGGTGTCCAGCCCCCGGCAGGGCTGGCTGCAGTTGGGGGACAGCTGGGGGGCCCCCAGGGGGGAGGGGCATCCAGAGGGTATGGGGCGGGTTGGCAGTGGCCCCTCCTGTGAGTGACCAGACAGGGACCCCCAACTGTTCCCCAACTGCTTGGACCGGGTCTGCGGGGCTGGGGGGTGGGCAGCCTGCAGGTCTTGGCCCCTCCTCCAGGGGCCAGAGGGGCTTGTGGGTGGGAGAGACCCCCTGCAGACCCCCTGGGGGCCGTGGGGGCCAGGTGGCCCCAGCTCGCTGAGGCCCTCACTCCCCACTGCCGAGAGTTCAGGTTACATAATCCCGTGCCCCACACACTGGTTGCTGTGAGCAGCAGCGGCCGGGTTTGACAATACGAGTTGTAATTGGATTTTAATTTTTAATGTCTGCAATACATGAAGAGCTACGGGCCAATTTGTATATCTTCTGTTACTCGCACCTAATAGGACTACTTCATTAGCTGCTAACTGTCCCACCCGCACTGCCGCCTGCCACCCGGAGGGAGGGAGCCCGCCCAGAGCCGCGTGCCAGAGGTGCATAGGCTGCCTGCCACCTGCTCCAGTGGAGTGGCTCCGAGGGGGTGGGCTGCCTGCTGGGCCTCAGGGTGGGCTGGAGACCGAGCCCAGCAGGTCCCCTCCTGCTGCCTGGCCCGGCTTCCTGTTCCCGTCCGGCTCCTGCATCCACTGCGGCCCCAGGCTGGGTGCGGTGGGGCCCCTGGTGCCATCAGGCTCCGCGTCAGCAGCTCCCTGTTCTTGGGCCTTCACGGGCCTAACAGGGGCTCTTGACCCAAGGGCCACAGGGCACAGGTGGCCCTGGACCTTCTGGGGTCCCACCTGCCACTCGTGACTCAGCCTGAATGGGGGTGGGGGCAGGAATCTCTGCAGCGGGGCCTCCCAGTGCTGGGCAGCCTTGCCCCCCGGTGCCCCTCGGGCCCAGGCAGACCCTGCCCTGGCAGAAGCAGGACCCGCAAGCCCATGGGCCCCGCCCTCCACCCAGCTGCAGGGTCCCGGGAGGCGATGCAGCTCCATCTCTGACCGCCCTCCGGATTATTCTTAGGTCTGTTGTGTAACAGGCATCCGAGGCAGCGGAGGAAGGGCTCCTGGAGACGTCTCCAGCGGCAGCAGCTAGCCAGCCGGGAGCGCAGCTTTTGTCCTTTCTGCCCGCCCAGCACAGAGGGACAAAGGAGGCCGCCTCGCTGCCCAGCCCAGCCGCGAGCTGCGGCCCCTGCTGTGGAGACGGGTCAGGGCCAGCACGAGTCTGGGGTCGCACCAGCCTGGGTGTCCCAAGGCTGAGGCTGAGTCTGGGCTGGGGCTCCTTCCGCCTCCTGCCCTGCAGCTGTGCGTGTTTGCGCACATGTGTCCGTGTGTGTGAGCCGGCGTGTCCCCTGCTCGGGCCCCAGCTCCATGGCCGCAGGGGCCGGGATGGAGGGGGTGGCCTGGGGCACCCACCGGGCCTCAGAGCCGCCCCAGGGATTCTCTCCCTGCTTTCCTTTCCGCCCTCCGTGCTCCCAGCAGCCTTCGGGGCATCGATTCCGGGGTCTCCACCCCCGCAGATCGGAGCAGGCTCCTCACACCTGCTTTCAGAGCCCCCACCATGTGTCAGACCCCCCCTGGCGGGAGGCTCCGGAGAAGTCAGCATGATGGCAACAGGTGGGACCTTGGGGCGGCTGTGGGGGGCTGCCCACCCCGGCCCGGAGTCTGTGGGGAAGCCCACAGTGCCCAACCCACCTGCACCCCCAAGATCACCCTCCTCATGTCCTCCCCCCACTGGATCCCTGGAGATGCGTGTGTCCTCACACGTCCACGCACACTTGCACACACATGCACACACATGTAGACTCCCGGGCAAGGGGGTGAGCCCGCTGGACTTCTCAGGGCTCCCATCTCCCCCCGAGACTCTGCTGTGCAAAGAGGGGTCCCTTCCCCTGGCCAGGAGGGTGATGTGTCGGCGTGGAGAGCTGGGAGGGACGAGGTGACCAGACGGGATGCGGGAGATGGCCGGGGGCTTGCAGCTCTGGGGACGGGCAGCTGACTTGGGGCTCCAGACCCTTGACTGTGACCCAGTCACTGACCCTGGAGAGGTTGGAAGGCAGGGGGCTGGGGGGAGGCAAGAGGCTGCAATGCCCCTCTGCTGGGTCCCTCAGGAGGGCCCAGGGAGCCCCATGCTCGGTGTCCCCAGCCTCGCCCCCTCCGCTGACGGCGCAGCCTGGACCTGGATGGGTGTCCCCAACGGCCCTGGCCTGGCCCTGCAGGGCTGGAGTGTCGCTCAGGGCAGTCACTGCCCGCGCCCGTGTGGACCTGCCCCCAGCCCAGCGAGAGACGGGGCGTGCAGGGAGCCTCTGAGGGTGCATGTGCCGTGCAGCGGGGCCCAGGGTCTCACTGTCCCCAACAGGCCCTGGCCCCCCACCGGCTGTGGGACTTTGGGCAGGTCACCTACACGCCAGTGCTTCCTGTCCTCCTCTGCAGAGCAGTGTCCAGAGCCACCTGCTCCGGGAGCTGCGGGAGCGGCAGGTCATCCAGAGCCTGGGGCCGCCGTGCCCTTGTGCCCTGGGCATGGCCCCTGGGCAGCCAGACGGGGCGGAGGCGCCCCCGTGTCGGGGGGAGTGGGGAGACCAGGCATCCAGCGCAGCCCCAGATGGGGGACTTTTTGCCACACACTGAGGGGCTTAGAGCATCGGACCTTTATTGCCTCACAGTTCTGGGGGCCCGAAACTGTCTGGGTGGAGGTGTGGGCAGGGCCGTGCTCCCTCGGGGGGCTCGTGGAAGGCTCCATCCTGTCCGCTCAGCTTCCGGTGGCTCCAGGTGCTCCCTGGGCCGTGTCTGCGTCCCTCCGACCTCTGCCTGCCTCCCCTTGTGTCTGCCTCAAATCTCCTGTCTCCGTAATGACACTTGTTTCGGATTTCGGTTCCACCTGGCTAATCCAGGATGATCTCCTGGTCTCAAGATCCGTAACTGAACACGTCTGTAGAGATCCTTTCTCTAAATAAGGACACGTGCACAGGTTCTGGGATGTGGAGATATCTTCTTCAGCCCCCTACAACGGTCACAGGGTCCACCCTGCTGCACCCCCACCAAGCACTGGTGCTCCAGAGGCAGGGCCAAGCCTCACGCCTCTGGGTCCCGCTGGCCGACGCGTTCCCGCCACCCCAGTCTGTCAGTGGCCGGCGCTGGCTCCAGAGGGTGCTGCAGGAGGTGGGAGGGGCCGGGAGGTCCTGGATCCTGGGGGACGTGGAGGCCAGGCTGGGGACGGCTGCTCCCGGCTCCCGGCAGCCCCAAGTCACTGCTACCCCCAGGCAGGCAGACTGGGGTCTCGCAAATGCCCCTTTTATCAGACGGTGCAATGCCAGGCCCTGCACTGCTGCGGGCAGGGCTGTGGTCTCGGGCCCTGCGTGCACCCCCGGGTCAGCGGCTCCCAAGCCCCGGGGACGGGCAGCTGTTGTGACGAGGCCCCGGCACTGCCCTGCCATAGACGCCTTGCAGGGCAGCTTGGAGAACGGGCTCAACCTGGCAGGAACAGAGTCGGGTGAGGTGGGCAGCAGAGTCCGGTCTACACTGGGGAGAGGTCTTTGCTCCAGGCTGGACGGTGGCTCTTCAGGGTCCTGCCCAGGATGGGGTCAGCAGGTGGCCTCGGGTGGCAGACTCAGCCTCACCGTCTTTGCCTGTAAAACGGGCCAACAGCAGACTGCTGTGGGCAGCAACGCGAGGCCGGCCGTCCTCTCTGCCTCTGGTGGGCAGTCGGCTCCACCCCGCCCTGCTCTGGGTCGTCACTGGCCGGAGACCGAGGTGTCCGGGCACCCCCAGCTCCTGCTCCCTGACAGCTCCCAGATCTTGGCCATTCTCTGAAGAGCCAGCAGCCTTGGGCAGAGCTGAGCGGCGGCTGCAGGCACCTTGACGCCTGGACTGAGGCTGCGGTGGCCGGGTTTCCCCAGCCCAGCCCTCGGAGCCGCTGTCTCCCGGGACGTGGGGAGTGAGGCCGCTTCTCCGCACACACCTCTCCCTGGTGCCGCCGGGGCCTCTGAGACACGTCGGGGAGCCCACGGCGCCTGCCGGGTCCTGCCCGCCGAGGTTCGTCCAGGGCCAGGCTGGCCTGGGCAGAGGTGGCAGAGATCGGGGAGCCCCGTCCCGTGAGGGGGTCTGGTCTTCATTTGCAAAGTGGTTTCGCTTCTTCATGAGACGTTCTGAGTGCCGAGCTCGTGGCCTCACAGTGCGGGCTGGCGCCCCTGGGTGCCTCGTCAGCTGGTCGTGAAATGCCCCACTTTTTCCGAGTCGCGCTGCCTCCTGAGTGAAGGCGCGCCGGGCCTTCCGGGCCGTTCCTGCGGCCGTCGGGAAACACGAAAGGAGCTGATTAGCGAGCACCTCCCCCTCCCTGGGCCCGCTGGGGGCCGCTTGCCGCCCTCGGGACCCCTGGGCCAAGCGCGGC
>JAQIFY010005037.1:0-11338 GCA_028533085.1 Varecia variegata | reverse complement strand
GTTTCATAAAATACTAGGCACTTTTTTGTATACTTTACAATATGGTATTTTAACACTATATTTTTTTCCTTCTTACTTTCTTTTTATATGATTAAAATGCACATCAATGATTGTATGATTTCCTCTAGTATACAAAGACTGAATATCTCTTCATGTAGGAGGTATAGAAATGTTCAGCCACAATTGCTTTTAAAAAAGAAACTACAGTCTATGGATTCTGCGGTTCCTGCATTCATGAGTTAGTCTGTATCTGGATTAAATTGGGTCAATGGACCATGAACAACTTGTACCATTATAGGCATGAACGGGCCATTATCATCTATCAGGTCAAACAGCAGAAGGTGAAAATAAATGATATTGGGGGGGGGAAGCTTACTTATCTATAATCTTTAGGTCTTCTAAAACCAATAATATTTTTATTAGTTTCATTTAAGAATATTCCTAGGTATGATTAAAATTTTATTTAGATGTCTCACTAAACTTCACAATTACTATTGCTGCTTTCACCAAAGCAATTGTTATAGCAGAGTCCAGTTATTGTGACAAATGAAAACTAAATACTAGCAATTGAGCAAAAGATGCTATACAGTAGCACAAGAATAAAAGCAATGAAAGTTTAAGAACTAAAGTGAGTACCCTGTAGATGCTGTAACTCCCTGGTGCTCGTTACTCCCTAATAATAAGCTTGATGTTTAAAGGGGATTCATGTACTGTTTCAGGTCACCTTAGCGATAAGTGTATTACCTTAAAATGGAATGAAAGACAAATGGCTCCTCCCTAAGACTCTCAATTACCTTCCTGGAATAACTTGTCACTTGGGAGACTGGGTCAAAACCCAGAATACTGAAGGAATAGCATGATGACAGACAAGTTTTATAACTTAAAATGAAGACCTGTGGGTTCTATGCTGGGAAAGCAAAGTAGTCAGTTAAAAACACTTCCTATTTGGCATCTGTATAAAGGTCACAACAACCTTCATTGCTGTAGAAATTTCACACGAAGTAAATGTGTTTTAGTCTAGTGTTATGGTCTTTTTTCCTCAGCTATGCTGAGAGAACAAAGTGGCTAGTTGCAAACCTTTCTTTTCATTTATTATTGTAAACAAAGTTTATAGTATTACCCATTAACTGTTCTTTACTATATACTTTGCACTTTAAGGTATGTCCTTGAGTTCCTATAAGTTGCATGTAAATTAAGTCTTTTCATATGCATGCAGTCATTTATTTAACAAGCATTTATTGAGCACAAGTATACATACTAAGATCCTTGAATGATTTTATAGACTTGAAAACAACTTTCCTTAGCATCAAAAAGCTTACAATTTAGTAGGAAATATGATAGCATCTATACAAAACATATTTCTCAATAATTATCCAGTGGATTTTACTTAAAATTAAAAAAGTTCAAAAGCAGTTTAAATGTCTCTGGAGCTCATATCAATTCCGGATTCACACCTCTTTTTTACCTTTCATGAATAATTTGAGAAATAAGGAAACATTTTATGTTTCTATTTTACATAGAACTAAGGCAGTAAGTTGGGTTTAAATTAAATTATTTTTCAATGTTGCTTTTTTTGTACTTAGCTTGGCTTTGCTGTTCAGTGTGTGTGTGTGTGTGTGTGTGTGTGTGCACGCGCGTGCTTATTGTTCTTATGTTCTTAGCCGACCTTATGAAAGTTTCAATATTTAAAATAATCTCAGAACTTTTACCAAAATATCCAACAAACCTGAAATCATTTTAATATTTGTACTACATTTTTAAATTTAGTTGCTACAACTGTGCTTTAAAGTATTTACATAAACCTCATATCTAAAGCATATCAATCCTCTATAAAGTAATTTTTAACAATAAAAATCCTACCAAATCATGACACAAAAACCTGTTAACTTTTCAATTAATTTCTTAGAGTTGAATGGATTAGTACTGTTATCTGAACTCTGGTCATTTATACCAGAAACAATTTTATAAGTGTTATTTCCTCATCTTGTTTTTTAATTATTATTTTATTACCACTGTAATTATCTTAATTAGCCTCACAGACTCATAGCGGCAGTTAGTGATGGAAGACATCAACTCTCTCAGAAGCATTATCAGGTTTTCCCTACTCACAGGCTAACTTTGTGTACTAACTTTCAAATCTTAGAGTGTATTTTACTTCTGGAGATTCCTTTATAGCACTGAAATAATATTTGTTATTTTCACTTTTTCACTTAATCCTTGTAGGTTGGATGTCCTTTGTGTTTCTGTTTTCTGTTTCTCCTCTCAAGTTAGACATTTCCTAACAAACTGAGATAAATAAATTTATCCTAAACATTGTCAGTACAAAGCCGTAGAAAATCCCCTGCTTTGATCAGACCATTTTCAAAACTTTCATACGCCTGGTGTTTTATTCATTTGTTTTCTGACTGTGTCATTTACAATTTAAAAACCATTCATGTTTTTATTTTCATGTTGGTATAAGTTCCAGGACTACACCTTTCTTCAAAATATTACTTTGCCTTATTCAGACAGTTTCTCATGAAGATAAGATGCTGGTACAACTTAGTAGGTCTGACAGGTGAAAATGTCACATCAGTAGTTGTTACACCAAGGATAAAACTCTTGTTGTTAATGAGCCAGTGCCTTTGTGGGAAGTCTAGCGTGAGGATCAGCAATCTACCTGTACCTCAGGAATGCACAGTTGAAAAATAAGGACGATTTTCATTAAACATATTAGGTCTTTTTCTGGTAAATTGTTATTACAGGAGACAATGAGCGAAATGAGTGAAGTGTAGACTGTGTAAATTAGAGAATACACCCCCAGGTTAAAAATAAAGCTGCTACTCAGCTCATTGTTACCAGATCTTAACATCTCTCAATATTTTAAATTTTGGCGACTACTTCAAATCGATTTAAAACACTATGGAAATTAAAGCAAACAAATGAGGGTTGCCAATTTGGAACCCTTGCTCTACACAAGCTGCTTTGCCCCTTTAGTTGCTGAGTCTAAATTGAGGAAAAGGAAAACAAACATACTTCCCAATCTATTGATTTCTGGAATAGACCAGGGCATCTGGAATAGACCAGGGCAAAAGCCAGAGAGTGTGGCCAGGAAGCCAACTTAAACACAAGGCTTGTTGCTTTTCTCTCGTCTGTACCTTATTAAACTCCTTCTTGGCTCATTCCCCTCTCTCACTAGAGCTCCCTGCCTCACTCAACTTTGTATTGCTTAAAGGTACACAGCCAAAAAAAAAAAAAAAAATCCTTTCTACTACCTTTTGGACTTGACAATGTCTAGATTTACAAAACAATTATATGGAAATAATTAATAGGAATAACAAAATATTCTCACATACTAGTTGCACATTATCTCCCATATATACATCATTTCCTCAAAAACAACCTAATAAGAAAGATATTGTTATCCTCAATTTATAGAAGAGAAAACTGAAATCTAAGTGAAGATAACACACTTGATTGTCCCAGAGTATAAATGATTGGACAGAAACTGGAACCCACATCTTCTGACACCAACTCCAGTGTCTCTCTTCTGTTCCTTCACAAAGGAACACCCAAGGGAACAGTGAGGCAATAACTTGAGTTACTCAGCATTTAACCTTGTTTTCCAGAATCATGTGCTTTGTCTTTCAAACTTCCCATTAGTCAGTATGTCACCACTGGACTCCTTCAAGCTTATTTAAATTTTCTTTTAAACTGACTCCAAGAACATACAAAATAAAAAAGGGGTGAGGCAGTTAACATCTGTGACTACTTAGAACAAAGACTGGCCCTGTAGTTGCCAACCAGTAGAAATAATTACAACATCTATTTGTCAGGGCAAAGAGAAATTCATTAAATTACTGCTTTGAAAAAGAGTTGCAATAGCTTCCAATAGAGCTTAATGCCCATATTCAGCGAAAAAAAGACATTTCGAGTGTTTAAAAGTACCCATGTAAGAAATCCTATAACCAATCGTGTGGTAATAAAATTAAGCTATTAATAATTGCTATATGTACAATTACACACATATACATGCATATATATATATATGCACAAAATAAGCACTTTGACCCACAATTTATGAGATAATTGAATTCAATATTAAATTGAAAGATTATTTTTTATGCCAAAAGGAATTTCTAAAAGACAAACATCTTTACCCATATCTTGGGTCCAAAGCAATGGCCCTGGGGTGTTCCATGGCTCCTGCTATTAGTGTAGTTCTTAGGGAACCATCTAGTTTGGCCACTTCTATTTGATCCAGATTGCTGTCTATCCAGTATATGTTGCCTGCTATCCAGTCCACTGTCAGGCCTTCTGGGGTAGCTAGGCCATGCTCCACAACCACTTCAATTGCACTGACACCTAGAAAAGAAAAGAAAGCAACACAATGCATCCATTCTAGGAATGTGTTAAGCACAAAGGAAAAGGCCTATTTGTGATCAGCAGTACAAAATACCTAAATGTTATTTCTACTTAGAGAGAAATAGTTCAGAAGTGTTACCAGGCACAGAGGAAACTAAGAAGTCCTAAATTTAGGATTACTGATCTTCCTTCCGGAAAACTTTAATCTTGTAAATCCTTTCAGTATCAGAGGAATGAAAATTTTAAAGAACTCTGAGGCTAATAACAATGTTGAGGTTGCAAAACACGTTATTTGTTGTTTCTGAATTTTTGGGCAGAACAAGGAGTTTTGGAAATAATAATAATACACTGGTTAAAATCAGTGCAACTTAACGCAAATGTTGATCTTGAAGGGTAGAATTAGGTAAAGAGAAAAAGTCCACCTGGAGCAACATGCATTACAGCTAATCAGCACCCACTCTTTTTCTCTTTTTGGAAGCACAACAGATACATAGTCATTACTGTGTTTAACTTTAGCAAAGATTAGCCCCAGATCACACTATTGCCCCAGCCCTGGGCTATAAAACTTCCTGGATTTAACAAAGACGTAAATAAGAGAAAAAGGCATTAATGTGGTCTGAATAAAAATGAGCAATTTGTCCATCAATAATCTTATTTATCCTCTACTTACTTTTTTTTCAATTTCAATTTAAAAACACCTCTTCTAATACGGTAACTCATCATAGCTTATAACATTACTACAACAGTAATAGTTTTTGCCAGACGTTTTAACAGTGTGTTTTTAAAAATAGTTAACCAACTAATCCCATGGATATAAATCTATTATTTAAAATCAGTATCTTCATATATGACATAAAACACAAATTCACATGTCATAATTATATTGTATGTTTAAATAGTACCATTTTTCAAAATTGCAAAGGTGATTTAGAGAAATGCTAACAATTTGATAGAAATATTTTGCCCTTAGAATGTTACACAAATGCAAAATTTCAAAATTTCAATATATTACATATATTTATGTCAAAGTCTTGCTACTTAAGAAAGGTCTAATTTAGACAAAAGAGATAAATCCAATTATAGCAAAAATATTTAGCTCATATTAGTACTCTTTGTAATGACATTTTAATTATTTCTTTGAATTATGCTGAAAGATGGTAACAAAATAAAAAACAAGTTATTTGAACTCCCCAAAGTTTGACTACTTATATATAGCAGCAAGTCATCTTCTCTTGTAAATAAATTTCTTCAACATAAGTTCATGGAAAAGTAGAGTCCATGACTGAAAATGGTGTGAACAGCATGAACCTTCACCACTCCCCTCCCCCAACATATCTTCACACATATGCTCAGTATTTTTTTTTTTTTTTGCACATGTGAGAGAAGAGATAAACAATCAAAGGTAAAAGATTAATCAAAACTTCTGATTACAACATATTTTTTGGAATTTTCAGTTAAAAAGTAATCTAAACATTAAGCAAAATTGTAATATATGTACCTCCACTTTCAGAAAGCTTGCCTCGATATATTCTGTCTTCTACAACATCTGTCCAATAAAGTAAACTTTGATTGAAGTGAAAATCAAGTGCTATGGTGTTTCTCAATCCAGGAACAAGTAGACTATAATCTCTTTTATGAAGATCAATCCTTCTGATCTCATGACGAATAGAAAAGATGATGAATGCTTCAAAAGGATCTGAAATTAAATTTATTTTAACAGGTTTATGAAAATATTTATATACTTTGGTAAGTAGAATAAAATGCTGAAGGTCAAAATCCATTATTTAAAAGTATAATTTATTATATAATTTTCTGTCATTAAAAGAGTAATTTCTTTTAATCCACAATTGTATAAAAATCTGAAAAATTTGGGTTTATGTATATTCATTAAAATAAGGTATTAATGTATTTGTATTACTTAGATTTGTGCACTCCTGATATTGATTAAATAATAAAATAATTATTACCTGACAAAGACAAAATGGGAAATTTTCTGTTTTCTTAGAATTGCAGCTGACAACCCAAAGACAGAACCATCACCATAGGAATTGCTAAGATTTGGCTAAAACTAGCTCTGTTATTCTTAGCCTATCACATAACTACAGGTCCACAGAGGAGAAATATTCAACAAAAAAGGATTTTTTTTTGAAGACTGTTGTTGGGCTTATCATTAGAGAGTGCAGGGCTTCCCATAAGAGTGACGATGGTGGTTTTCTGCACAATTGAAAAAATCATGACTATTCCATTTTCCACTAGTTTTTCAGTCTAGATCAGGCCTGAGTTGGGAGAAAGGCAAGAAGCTTTGAAAACAGAAATGAGATTAATGTTTCTTTTTATAATTTTGTACCTAGAAGAATATTTCAATTTCTGAAAGGCATTTAACTTATGTTATTTCAAAAATGCATCAAACCATGTAGTAATTGCTGTGAGACATATTGATAGGGATTGGGTATGAATTCAGTTTGATAAATGTACATTTTGAGTGAGGGACCCGTGCTTACCATATTTCTTGTTTCCATATTAGTGACACCTTTTTGAACTCTACATTATAAAAACCAGTTTTTCTATCCCAAGCTAAATAATGTGGGCTGCCATAATCATGCCTATTCACAGTGATTGGCCCGAGGGATAGGTATAAGAACTGAGTCAGGCTAATAGGTTTGATAACTTCCAGAAAAGTTTATAAGTTGAGGGTAAAGACTCTCTTTTCCTCTATGATTACAGATCTCTAAGCCTCGTGTGGCAAGTGTTCATATCCCTGTAGTTTGAATAAGCCCGTATGTAGCATTGCAGTAAAGTAGAAAAAAAGTGACAAAGAATGAGCAGAAAAGACCTGGAGAGAAACCATATCCTATGGATATTTAAAACCATGGTTCCAAATATCCCTAAGACTAATTCTTCCCCAGAAAACCCCTATATATTTCCCACACTTTGAATATGTAATCCAATGCACTCAACTGTATTTATTCAACTTAATTTGGACTTAGTTTCTGTCAACTGCAATCAGGTTTACTTCTTTAATTAATATCATCTCCTCAGAGAAGTCATTCCTGATCAGTTATCTAATAAAAGCCCATCTCTATTATTTCATATCATCATAGACTATTTATTTTCATTCAAGTATACTCCAAAATCAGTACTTAATTGTTTATCATCTCTTTTCCTCACTAGATTGTAAATTCTGTGAAAACAGAGATACTATTGGTCTTGCTCATCATTATATCCTTAACACTTGGCACCAAGGGCATCATTAATACCAGGTCTAGTCTAGGCTGGCTACTGTTGGTGTAGGGTAGTCATATGACATCTTTTACACTGGACCTGAACCTGCTTTGAGAAGTTCTGCCCAGCACGTTAAATAAATGTGTTTTGAATGAATAAATGTAGACTAGAACTGAATCTATCTTAGACTAGCTGATAGCTAGTATGAGAGAGAATCCAAACACAGGAAAGGGTCCAGTCATGATCGGTAGAGCCACCTACTTGACCTGCAGCTGACTACAGAGTATAAGTGAGCTCAGCCAAAACCAGAACTGCTCTGAAGACCTGTAGACTCACAAGCAAAAATTATGTATATTGTGATCACTTAGGTATTGCAGTTATTTATTGCAGAGTATTGCGGTGTTTATTGCAGAACATTACTGTGACAATAGCTAACTGACACAATGTACCAAAAACATGTAAAAAATAATAGCTACAAATAGCTCCCTATAAAACAAATACTTATAAAATTTAATATCCAGGATGTAGCATTTTTAAAGTAAAGAAAATATTTGTACTGTATGCACAGTTGTATAAAAGAAAGAATATCTAATTTTGGTTAGCTCTTACACTAGGTCTTCAATATACTTTGAGTTAATTTTTGTATATGGTATGAGATAGGTTCCAACATCATTCATTTATATGTGAAAACCAGTTTCCCCTAGCACCATTTCTTGAAAAGATAATTTTTCCCCCACTGATGTTGGGGGGAAAATGTATCAGAGACCTAAATGTAAGAGCCAAAACTATGTAACTGTCAATGGAAAAAAAAAAGCCAAACTCTGTAAAATAATTTTAAAGAGATTTATTCTGAGCCAAATTTGAGGACCATGAGCCGGAGTCATGCCCAAGAAGCCTTGAGCAAGTGGACTCGGTGTGGCTGGGTTACAGTTTGGTTTTATACATTTCAGGAGACAGGGATTACAGGTAAAGTCATAAATCAATACGTGGAAGGCATACATTGGTTTGGCCAGAAAAGGTGGGCCATCTTGAAGAGGTGAGGGGTGCTGACAAGTTATAGGTGGGTCTAAAGATTCTTTGACTTGTAATTGGTTAAAGACATGAAGATTTGTCTAAAGCCTTGGAATGTTCTAACATAAGGAGCTGTTTATCAGAGATAAGCCACCAGACATATATTTGTTGTGTAAATTGAGGACCTGCAGGTTTGTCTTGCATACCCTTAGGCCTGTTAATGGGTTACACAGGATCTCTCCAAGAAGGGAGGGGGCATGATGAGGCATGTCTGATCTCCCTCCTTGTGGCAGGCAATTTAGTTTTAGGATATTCCCTTGGCCAAGAGGCGGTCCATTCAGTCAGCTGGTGGGAGATGAGCCTTAAGATTTTATTTTAGTTCACGTAACTATTAGATTACATAGCTATATATCTTAGTGGCTTTCAATTAGACAATAGCTTCTTACCTATGACACCAAAGCATAAGCATCAAAGGAAAAAAAAATAAATTGAAAGTCATCAAAATTAAGAATCTTTGTGCTTCAAAGAGCACTATGAAGAATGTGAAAAGACATCCCACAGATTGGGGAAAATATTTCCAAAACATATATCTGATTACAGATGTGTATCCAGAATATATAAAGAACAATTATGATTCAATAATGAAAATATAAATAACTCAATTTAAAAATGTGCAAAAGATCTGTATAGGCATTTCTCCCTGGAAGATATACAAATGGCCAATAAGCACTTGAAAAGATGTGCAACAGCATTAGTCATCAGGCAAATGCAAATCAAATGCACAATGAGATACCCTTTCACGCCATTTAAGATAATTATAATAAAATAAGATGGATGATAAGAACTAATGGCAAAGATACAGAGAAATTGGACCCCTCATACACTGCTGGCTAGATTTTAAAATAATGTGGCCACTATGGAAAACAATTTGGCTGCTTCTCAAAATGTTAAATAAGTTACTGTATGACCCAGTGATTCCAATCCTAGTTGTATACCTAAGAGAATTGAAAATGCATACCCACACAAAAACTTGTACATGAATATTCAAATTTGTAGAAGCATCATTCATAATAACCAGAAAATGGAAAAACTGATATGACCATCAATGGATGAGCAGATAAATGATATGTTGTATATCCATGTAATAGATATATTATTCATCAATAAAAAGAAATGAAGTACTGATGTATGCTAAAACAAATGAAAACATTATGCCAAGTGAAGGAAGCCAGTCACAAAAGAACACTTATTGTATGATTACATTTATATGAAATGTCCAGAATAAGCAAATCTATAGAGGCAGAAAATAGATTAGTGGTTTTCAGGCCCTGGGGTAGGTATTGATGGAGAGTGATTGCTAACGGGTATGGGGTTTGTTTTGGGGGTGATTAAAGTGTTCTGAAATTAGATAACAGTAACGGTTACACTGAATCATGCACTTTAAAAGAGTGAATTTTATGGAATGTGAATTATATCTCAATTCGTTATAAAAAAAGAAACATGAATCAGAAAAAAAGTAATGCATGTAAAAACATATAAAGGGTAAAGAACAGTACAAATACTTTTAGTTTACTGTTGAAAGACCAAGTTCACATTAGATCACATGTTTATCTCATTCAGATTAATCCATATAACTACTCAGATCTGAAAAATTTTCCATCTATATAAAGAAAGACAATAGCACATGCTCACAATTTAGTGCTGTTTCTTTTCTGTGTATTTGTGTTAGTTAGTTGAATAAAAAGAGAACTCATTCTTTAAAAAAATAATGAACTAATATTTCAACTGAACTGAAGAATTCAAAAATAAAAAAAGAATTAACTCAAGGAAATTAGAAAGAATAATAAATATAACCACAGAAATTGATAAAATATAACAAAAAAGATTATTAAGAAAACCCAAAGCCCTTTGTTTAAGGGTAATAAAATATAGGTGGACCTATAGCAGGATTGATATATATACACACACAAATACACACACACACACACACACACACACATATGGGGAGAGATAAATAAATAATAGAAAGAGTGAAAATACGAAAGTAACTAAGAATATGGAAAATAAAAAAAACAAGAGAGTGAGATATGCATTTTAATAATGAACTTGAAAGTAGGTAAAATAAGCCATTTTCTAGAGAAATATATTACCAAAATTGACTTAAAAAGAAATAGAAAAATCTGATAAGATCTATGATCACTACAAACATTGATTCAGTAGTAAAATTCTACCCTCCAATGAAATGTGAAAGAAAGAAAAACTCACAAGACTCAGGGAAATTTTAATAAGTGCTACTCAAAGTTATATCCATAGATTGGTGTCAGTTCACAGACTGTTTGCTGATAGTTAATAATAAGATAGCAGCAGAAATTGAGAGTATTAAGAAAAATTTATACCAATTAAAACAACAGCAAGACCACATCCATCATATTGGGAAAAATTAGAAGTCCAAAAATTGTTATAACATCAAACACAGAGTGCTTTCTTCACACTAGAGTTATGCAGTCCTCACAAAGCCTTATTAATGGGTGGCAGTATTGTGCCCATTTTGCACAGGAAGAAACAGAGGCACAGAGAACTATATAACTAACATGCCAGAGTCACACAGCTAGTAAGTGGAGGAGAATTAATTGATCAATGAATTCAGTAAAGTCTCAGGATACAAAATCAATACACACAAATCAGAGGCATTCACATATGCCAATAACAGTCAAACGGAGAACCAAATTAAGGACTCAATACCCTTCAAAATAGCAACAAA
>JAQIFY010005036.1:0-11338 GCA_028533085.1 Varecia variegata | reverse complement strand
CCCTCCTCAAATATAAAGGAACATTTAAAAAAATTTTTCATGGGACCACCATCATATATTTGGTCCATCCTTGGCCACATGTTGTTTATGTGGTGCATAACTGTGCTCAAGGCAAAAATCTACATGTCATCCTTAACTCTTCTATTCCCTTCATATCCCATATCCAAATATAACCTGAATCTGACCATTTCTGTTTACCTCCACTACTACCAAGAGCATCCAAACTACCATCTCTAGAATAAGCTATTGAAACTGCCTCTTAACAGGTCACCCTGTATCCACTCTAATTCAGCTTTAGTATTCTCCACACAGCACCAGGGATGTCACACAAACACACACACATAAACACACACAGCCCTGGTAACCTGCTCAAAACGCTCCAGGAGCTTTTCCTCTCACTTGGAATAGAATTCAAACTTCTTACCTTGGCTAAATAGTCCTACGTTATTTGTCCCCCAACCTCTCTAACCTCATATCCAATCTGTCTCCATCTCACTCACTGCTCTAGCCTCACTAGCCTTCTTTCTATTCCTCATGGTTTACCAATTCCTGTAAGTTTATTTCTGCCTTGAGACCTTTGCACCTGTCATTTCCTCAGGCTGTGATGCCTTTCCCCGGATGCATTTTCTCCCTTCATTCAGATATCTGCTCAAATGTCACCTTGCCTGCTCTGGCCATCTTATCTAGCCTTCCTCCACCATCATCCTCTACCCAGGTAAGTTTATATCTCTCCACCCCATTTTTTTTGTTTTCAAAATACTTAAAACTACTTGATATTTTCTTATAAATGTATTTGTTTATTGCCTAACTCCCTCCAGGAGAATGTAAACTACATGGATGAAAATACTTTGTTTACTGCCATATCCATAGCTCCTGAGGAGTAGGTACTGAATAAATACATGTTAAATTAATGCTGAATTAAGTAGATGTATTTTCTAAGAGAAAAAGAGAAACAAACAGATAAATAACAACCACCACAAACTTTCCAGATGCTTCTTTAGTTGGGGCAGAGAACCACTGTTCTAAGTGATGCTGTATAGATATTAATAGATAGATAGATCATAAATGTTTTTAATTATAATTGCCATTGAAAAAAAGTTTGGTTTTTGTTTGCACAAGAAGTTTGTTTTATCTAATGAAATAAAAATTATATTTTGGCATGGCTAAATCTTTAAAGAGGCAAAATTATTTAGCTCTTCAATGGAGCAAATAATTACCATGGAGAGAAACAAGGAAGGCAATTAAGGAATTTCTCTTCATTGATGTTGGTGGAGGAGATAAGATGCATAACCTAGAGTTGAAGTTATTATGAGCAATTCACTTCTTGAAAACATTATTTTTCTCATTAAGAAAATAACTCATGCCCACTATAAAAATTTTAGAAAATACTAACTTAATAATTGAGAAATATAAAAGTACTAAAATTAATATTGCTATGTATATCATGCCAACTTTTTTTTACTAAGCATACTGTTTGTTTTAGTTTTTATGACATTCCTAAGGCATACAAGAAGATTAGAGATGAAATTTTTCCAACAAATTGTTAACTCTGGTTAACCCTGAATGATGTAATGTTATATAATTTTATCACATGAGCTCAGCTCAAGGCCTAATGAAGGGTCTCACGCATTGTATGTAATTTATAGGTGTTGGCTGAATCAAAGAATGAATTACTGGATGACGAAAGTGTGTTTTTGTCAAAAATGATCATGGTATACAAGATCATAAATAGTTTGAGTACAGACAACAGTGTGCTAAGAAGGACAAGATGTGATTTCTACCTTAAAAGCAGAATGTGAAAAGTTCTATAATAGAGGCAAGAAGTACTAAGGAGTAGAGAAAAGTGTTGTTAGTTCTATTGCAGGAGGTAGAGGAGCATAGATATACCATCAAAGACTTTATGAAGGAAATGAGCACTGAAAAATGAGTAAATTCTTAACAGATGGATGAGTTAAGGGAATTTCAGGTGAAAAAAATTGAACAAGTTTCAGAGGCTGGAAATAGAAATATGTGCTCAAATAACAGTGAGCAGTATAATATTAATAGATTTTAAGAAGACCAAAGTAGTAGAGTGCAAAGGGAGCCACAGTGGTTCACTAGGTGGGAAATGTAGAACCATACTGGAATTAGTTGTGGCTTTCCAAGGCCTGTGGTAACTCATGAAAGACGTCAAATCTAGAAACTCCGTGAGGATCCTGTCTATGTTGTTTATTGTTGAGCCCTAGCATAGGTGTATCTGTATTACACAGAATAGGCATAATTAGCACAGCACCTGCCACATAATAGGAATATGAGAAAATATAATTGAATAAATGTTCACTGGAATTAGCAACAAGAATGCCAATGGTGATCTTGACAAAATGGCTTCGGTGAAATATTGAGAGGGAAGATTCCTAATTCTAATAGCTGGATGAACTGACACTTTGGATGACTTTATAATTTTTCTTCTTCTAGTAATGAAATATTTTTAAAAGTTACAGTTCAAAATTTTAATATTCAACCTTACCTAGCTACTGAAGTGTGTGCTCTACCAAAACAAGGGAGCAAACCAAGATTGAGGCAGAAATGTTGGAGTCAACAGGGACTCCAACTCAGGATGAGAGGGAAAAAATTCCAGAAAAGCAACTAGTCTGCATGGAATGAGATTGAAGGTTTCCATGAAAGATGTTTCCAAGAGAAAAATTCGGTTTGAACTTAAAGATGAGGGAAAAGATAGCAATAAGTAATACTTACAGAGAAATCCAACCAAATTATAAAACAAAGGCAATTATTTGCTTTAGATAAAAAAGTAAGATAAAGGAATTATAATATCGGTATGCCACAATTATCAGCTGTGAATTGTATTTGTATAGGTAAATTAATGTAAATACTGAATATTGATTTAATCAAAAATTATAAGGATGCTGGGAGATAGGAGAGGGGAAGCAGAGGGAATGGTGTAAAAGAACTAAATCCTGATCCATCATTATAGGAAGTAGATAATGTCTAAAACTGATAAAATATAATATCATACACATATTACTTATAAAAGTGAATTATATATAAGTGCCAGAAGAAATAGCTAAAAGAGTTTAAGTGGTTGCTTCTGGGGAAGTGAACAAAGAAGAATAGGGATTGGTAGGGCAGCACAAGGGACCACTGTTTTATTGTTACAAGCCTTTTAATACTATGTGGCTTTTTAAAAAGTATGTACTTATATTAATTACATTGATAGAAATTCAATTTTAAATGAAAATGTCCGGAAGTATACTCACACTATTGACAGTAGGTATCTCTGTGAAATGGGCTTGCCAGAGAAAAGGCCTTTTAGTTCTCACTTTAAATCTCTGTGCTATTTGAATTTTTTACAATGGATATGCATTTCTTTTACAATTAAAATAATAGTAGCAATAATACTAATAAAAGTATAACTATTGATTGACTTTGGAAATAAGCACTCAATAAAAATGAGTAATAACTTCTCCAAGCTGAAGGTAAATTGGGAGAGTAGGGATGATTGAAATTCACAGTTGGTGTGGTGTTAGCTAGTGTGGGGCCTGCAGCCCTTTTGACACGGTGCCATAGTACCAGGTGGAAATTTCTTCGCATACTAAGAGTGCAACTGTTTTAGGGAAGTATTTCTGAACAATGAAATAGCCATCTGGCAGAAGAGACTGAAAAGACTCAAATCCTAGGTGACTCATAATCCAGACAGTCAGTGGGACAGTTTCCACTCTCATTTCCTTTGTTATCATTGTTACCTAGTATTTGTTAAGGCCCCCAGTGGGTTGGATGATGTTTAACATCAAATGCAATGGCCTGAATCCATTTTAAAATCTCATCAATATGTCAAATCCATTTATTCAGCAGACATAGAACATGAAGCCCTCTTTTGGGCACTATAAATAGATGCTAAGGAAGTTTATCAACTACTGGGGAAGAAGAGAACATGATCTCTCTCTCCTTCTCTCTCACATACACACAGAAGCACACACACATCTGGAAAACATTAGCTTTCTTGCCTAAATCTCCATAGGAGATGCTACCTTGAAGTAGCACCAACCTTACAAGGATGCTATCAGTGCTGCTATTTGAGGAGGTCTGAGAAAGACTTCCTCTTCTCCTCCATTCAAAAACAACTCCTTCCCTGGACACAAAATCTCCATAAACTTCTTAGGCATAAACACTGCAATTTTCAAGAAATGTCTTTAAAATGAATGTGAAGCACTCTTGTAAGTGACAGGATATTATGTATTAATCATGCAGTTTTCCCTAAGTGCCTGGCACATTGAAGTAAAGTGTTATGAGTCACCCAAGTTTTAAGCTTAGTCCTGGGCCTTCTTTTCTGTTCTATTCACGCTAATCTCTCTAGCAGCTCAGAGGAGAGAGCAGGCCTTGAGTAATAAATTTGGTCTTTATTGTCATATAATGGTATTTAAAGCCATGGTTCCAGATGGCCTTAGAATAATGCCCCCCAGGAGACATTGGACAATGTCTAGAGATATTTTTGATCACCACAATTGGGGGAGTTTCTATTGGAATCTAGTAGGTAGAGGCCAGAAATGTTGCTCAACATCCTACAATGCACAGACAACCTCCTCTCAACAAAGAATTAACTGGCCCGAAAGGTCAATGGCACTGATTTTGAGAAACCCTGACTTAAACATATCTATTTCATCAGTTAATTTAATTTAATTTTTTTGTGCAGGCATATGGCAGAAACCTCTAAAGGGGTGGCTTGGACACAGAAAGCATTTACGGGTTTTTTTTTTTTTTCATAGTAACAAGATGTCCAGAGGTGGTCAGTTCAGGACTGGTATTGCTTTAGTCAGTCATCAAATATCAAGACATCTTCTAGCTTCCTGCTCTCCATCTGTAACATTTGGCTATTATCCTCATGGACACAAAGTGGCTGCTGAACCTCCAGCTGTCATATACAAGAATAATAATGGAGAGCAAAGGGCAAATGATGCAATCTAGCAGAATTTTTTTTATCAGAAAAATGATAGCTTTCCCAGAATCCATACTTGATAGCATTCTGCTTTTGAAAAATCTCTTATTAGATAGAATGGAGTTTCATAACCACCCTTAACAGAAATGGAGTCTACAAAAGTGGGAGTGTTAGCTAGGTATATTGTTCCTTTAAACAATATTGAGGTTCTATTTATAAGGACAAATGTGAACATGCACATATTGGGTAGGCAACTATTAATAGCAATGTCTGCCTCACCTATACACTTTGAAATGAATTTTGGAAGGCTAAAAAAAGTGTTCATTTCTTTGATTAGTAAAATAAAATTATCATTACATAAAATTTAAGAGCATGTGTTAATTTAAGAAATGATAATGTGTTAACTATAATAGTATACTACAGAAGTGCTGAGAAGCTGACTTTTAAGTATGTTAGTATAGTAATCAGGTTAGATTATTGTCATGCTGTGGTAATAAGTAAACCCCAAGTCTCAGTGGCTTACATCAACAAAGGTTAGTTCTCACACATGCTATATGACTGTTGTATATTATTGCTGGCTATGAACTAAAATAAAACCCCTAGCTGATTAAATGGACCCTTTCTTGGCCAAGAGTCCCCCAGAAATGCCCTAAAGCTGAGTTTCTGGCCATGAGAAGGGAGGTCAGACATGCCTCACCATGCCCCCCTTCTTTCTTGGAAATAATCCTTTGTAACTCATTAACAGGCTGAAGGCTACGCAAGGCAAAGCTTAAGCCACACCTGCAGGCCATCAATTTACTCAGCAGATTGGTGGTTTGTCTCTGATTAACAGACATCCTTAAGTTAAAACATTACCAAAAAAAACTTCATTTCTTTAACCAATTACCAATCAAAGAATCTTTAAACCCACCTATAACCTGTAAGCCCCACCACCCCCACCATGCTCTCCCCACTCCCTGCTTTGAAATGTCCCATATTTTGGGGCTAAACCAATGTACACCTTCCATGTATTGACTTAGGGTCTTACGTGCGATTCCTGTCTCCATGAATGTATAAAACCAAACTATGACCCAGCTACTGCGGGCACATTTTGTCAGGGCCTCTTGAGGCCATGTGCTCCAGGCCAGTCATGCACATTTGGCTCAGAATAAACCTCTTTAAATTATATCACAGAGTTTGTGTTTCTTTCCATTAACATGGCTGTGTCTTCATTCTGGAACCCAGACTTATGGAGAAGTCATTGGTAATAAAGGAAATCAAAATATTTCACCCTTCACCTTCTTTGACTATTTTGAGACAGCTATTCAGAAGACCTGCAAACAGGAGTAGCCCTGCAAAAGCTGTCTTTTGCTGGGCAGATTTGCATCTGTAGAGAAAATCTGCATTGATGCAGCAGGGCTTTCTCTGAGGCCTTCCCTTGTCCCAAGTAAAGATTAACTGAGAGTCTGACACCTCTGAGCCCCTATTCTTTCTATAACCTCAAGATGGTATATAAGCTTCTGAGCCCCATTGGGGAGTTTGGGTAATTACTCTGTGGTTTTCCCCATGCATGTTAATAAATTTGTATCTTATTTCTCCTATTAATCTGCCTTTTGTCAGTTGCTTTTCCAGCAAAACTTCCAAGAGTGAAGGGGAAGTTTTCCCTTGATACCTACAGTAGCAAAATGACCAGATAGATAGGGTCATGAAAACACTTCCATTAAAAAGGCAAAAAGAAAAATCATGATACATCACATGATTACCTTTAAAGCTTCTGTTTGGATGTGACTCATGTACTCTCCATCTGTATTTTGTTGGCCAACACAAGCCTTATGACCTCTCTGAAGTTCACTAGAGTGGAAACCTATAAATCTTCCCAGTGGGAGGGGCACTGAAGGGAAGGAAACCAGACACAATTGATCATAGATTTTTTCCTTGGTGTATAACATTTTATAATTAATTGAATTCATTCTGTTTTATAGATTTACCCTCCCCATGATGAAAATGGTGGCTATGAGAATGTAATAATTATTTAAAAGCCACATCAGAAAAAAAGGAACCCACAATGTACCACTTTAGTCATTCATTCAACAGATATTTATTGATTTCCTTCCATGTGTCAAACACTTTGTTAGTTACAAGGAGTTCTTTGGCTACAGGAAGAGTTAGTTAAACTATCACTTAGAATATAGTATGAATAAGTACTGTGCTAGTGGAATGCACAGGTAGAGAAGGGGAATATAATCCGTATTGGATGAATCCAGGAAACAGTTCCAAATGAGGTGACATTTAAGGAGGTTTTTGAAGGATGAGTGAAGATTATCTAGGGAATAAAGGAGGAAAACAGCATAGTAACCAAGGCCCTCGGCCCCCTAGAGTTTTGCTGAAAAATCACTGACATGAGGCAGATTGATTAATAGGAGAAAAGGCATACAAATTTATTTAATGTGTACACACAGGAGCCTTCATCATGAAGACTCAAGAATACAGGGGAAATTGTCCATTTTTATGCTTAGGTTCAATAAAGTATAGATAGCCTGTTACCGAACTCAGATTTGGCTACCCGCCATGTGAGAACCAAATGTGAGAGGCAAATGTTGGCAAATGAAAGGTGGCTTATTCAAGTGCTGGCAGCTTGAGGAGATGGCAGACTATTGTCTCAAAGACCATCTCATCTTTCTCTGCTTACTGAACAGCTTTATAAAGGGAAGGGGTAAAGGGGATTGGTGGCAGAAAGTAAGCTTTGTGCAAGTCATTATGACTTTTTGGATGGTTATCAGCAAATAATAGGTCATCTGGTAGATCTTGTCATCAGCGGTCTGTGGTTGGCCTGTCCTGGAATGGCCCTTAGGATGAGCTTACAAATCCCCACTGTCAGTTGCTGTTCCATTTCTATGGAAAACGGGGTAGGGACTCCATTCTGTCTACTTCCCGCTGAACAGGAACAGCGATTGGGGAGTTTAAAATTCAACAGCTTGGCATGACGGAATAAGTAACTTTTAGTTCTTTTCACCAGAGGTGGGAGAATTACAGGTAGTTGTTGATCAACAGCATGATTTCATTGTCTGTACCCCTTTTGAATACAGCAAGTAATTGTTTTAAAAATCAAATAGCACCCAGCATAATTAGTAAAATGCTTAAACCCAGTTTTACAATGCCCATAAGAAGAGATCATAGGCCATCTGGAATCCATGAAAATAGACTAGAAGACCAGTCTCCTGCTGCCTGAAATATAGAAGTATGTTGATCTAAGGTGTGTTGCAATCAAGTGGCTTGCTGTCTTATCTTTTTCTATACTAGTTTCAACTTGTGAGGATGTATTTATGTAAGTGTGGCAAGAGGAGTTAATTATCATACAAACTCCTTGTTCAGTAAGCATATAATCTAGAGCTACTGTAAGTAGTGGATTAATAGATGGTACAGATCTATTCTGTGTTGACAAGAGATATCAGAGAATCTGGACTGTTATCTTTTTGTTTGTCCATTTGTCTACTTTGAAATCAAATCAATTAAGAATTTTATGTCTACAGAGGAGAACAGCTTTTTTATATCTAGACCTGTGAGCTTTTATGTTTCTATTCACCCTTGACCCATGGCTGCAATTTTAGAGTTGAAGCTATAAGCTCACTGTGTATCTGTGTGTCTATGTGTCTGGAATTCAGAAAGGTCTTTACCTCTTTTTGTCTGAGTGTGCAATGTTTTCCTAACTCCGAAGGATATTAATCAATTAGATTCTAAAGCATCTCAAATTAAAGGAACTCTGGGCTGAACTCCTTGAGCTCTCAATCTCTATTGGCTTATAGATATAAATAAGTGCATATAGAAATTGAATATTCCCCAAATTTCAGAAAATAAAAGACACTTCTAATAATTTCAATGTGCTAAAAAGTTTTTGGAAAACTGAAAAATGTTTTAAGAATCCAAGTTCATGTAATTTTGGCAACCAAGACTAATTGAATAATTTTGGTTTAATAAAAACAGCTGCTTTCTCTGACTTATCGGTGTTGAATACATTTTTGTTCAACTTGCGTATGTTTTTCCTAAATGTATACAGATCAAATAGCTAACATTATTCCTACTTAATGTTTAATATTATGAAAACTGTAAATTTGTGTTAATTAAGTTGAAGCATTATTATACACTTGATCTTAGCTAAAAGGCCAAGAAGTGATATTCTAAAAAACTTTACTTTGGCAGTAGTTATTTTGGTAGTATGTCAGCTTAAAGATAATTTCCAAGATCTAAAATAGCTTAAAATTTGGGGATGATAGATCTGGGTGCAATGGCATGCACCTGTAATCCCAGCTACTGGGGAGGCTGAGGCAGGAGGATCACTTGAACCCAGGAGTTAAAGATCAGCCTGGGCAACATAGGGAGACCCCATTTCAAAAAATGTGTAAAAGAAAATTGGAGGGATGATAGTAAATTGAGTTAATTAATGAATCACCATTGGGTACGTAGGTCGAATAATTACCAAGCATAATTTTATGTTTATAAAGTTTGCTCTTACTTTTTATATGCCACAGACAGGCTGTATCTTTGGGCCGTGTTAATGAATGTGCTCATTTTGGCCACTTTGAGAAGATAATAAAAAGGAGTTGTGTGGCTGTAGAAAGTTGTATTATGAGCTTTGCCTGCCTGCTAAACTGCTTGTGCAAGACCAAAAGTTATCAATTATCCACTCCCTCCCTGTTTTCTTATGAAACAGAAGTTAGTCACTTTTGTTAAAGGTTATAATTAATGAGTGGCTTAGACTACACTAGGAGAAATAGCAACAGAAAAACACAACCTTGAACGTGCCCTTGTTTCTCAAGGAAGAGTACTTTGTGCCTTAATGCAGTAGTGTTCAGATTTTTCCTCTTTTTTGGTGTTTGAACCCCTTTATGCTCTTGTGATTTATTGAAGGACTCCAAAGAACTTTTGTATATGTGGATTAATTATCAATACTTACTGCATTAGAAATGAAAACAGACAATTTGAAAATATTTCTTGATTCATTTAAAGATAGCAATGATGAGCACATTGCATGTGAATAACATCTTAATATTATAGTGAAATTAGTGCTGACTTTTTGGATGCCCTAAGATCTGTCTTAAAGTGTCAGTCTGTTTCACAAGAAGCTAATGAAGATCAAAACTTGGAAAGTGAATTTTATTTGTCCTGGTTTAGAATACATGAGTTTGAAAAGAAGTCATGAAATATGTAAACATCTTAGTAAAGTGTGCTCAATTTTGATGGCCTTATTTTTTTGGTTTACTGCTTATTGCCTTTGCCTACAATAGAGAGGGTTATTTTTTACTTTCTAGATAGGAGAAATTCTGTGTCTAGCCAGAGTAGTCTCCTGTGCTTTATGTTGACTTTATTATATTCTTGACTATGTAAGAAAAAAAAAAGAACAAAGGTTTCTCATTCCTTACTTATAAAAGAACTAAGATTCTTTTTTTTTTTTTTTTTGAGACAGAGTCTCACTCTGTTGCCTGGGCTAGAGTGCCGTGGCGTCAGCCTAGCTCACAGCAACCTCAAACTCCTGGGCTCAAGCAATCCTCCTGCCTCAGCCTCCGAAGTAGCTGGGATTACAGGCATGCGCCACCGTGCCCGGCTCATTTTTTCTATATACTTTTAGTTGTCCATATAATTTCTTTCTATTTTTAGTAGAGACGGGGTCTCGAACTCCTGAGCTCAAATGATCTGCCTGCCTCGGCCTCCCAAAGTGCTAGAATTACAGGCGTGAACCACCGCGCCCAGCCAGAACTAAGATTCTTTACAATCATGTTACCTTCTTTTTTATTTTAAAATGTTTTATTGACACTTCGATTAAATACACAGCCAAACTGTTTCTCAGGCTCCCATGATGCTATTTTAATCAAGTGTCCAAGTCTCCTCTGACAAGTTCTTTGATTTTTGCCTTCCCCAAATCAGATCCTAAATATATAGAAAAAGTTAAGTAAATCTTTCAAAATATCTTTTGCATTTAAAACTACCTTTGTGATTTCTTAGATGGCTCCTGGAAAACCACAAAGGTTTGTTCTTTTACCTTACAAAAAGAGAGATGCCAGAAATAATTAGGTTTCTTTATTAGTTACTATTAATGAGTTGCATGGGGTGTGTAGTCAAATATGATGAGATATTCAGCCTTCCTTATGTTAAATTTGTATAGGTAAATGTCATTAATATAAGTATTTTAGAATTGCATGTTTTAAGGGAAATTCCTAGAGAGTCATCACTGCCCTTGCTGTCCATGATGTGTCTCTATTTATCAGTGCCCTAATCATGCTTTGCCTGATAGTAGACAACAACAGTATAGTGTTATCAGTTGTAATTTCAGTTACTTAAAATGTTAACTAGGCCATAGCCTTAATTCTTTAATTTGAATGTAGCATGTTCCAGGCCAGTGAGTTTTAATTGGAAGTGCACATCAGATTTACCCCT